>JAVFBW010140001.1:0-13017 GCA_034783835.1 Mopalia ciliata | reverse complement strand
GTGTTTTACCCCCCCCCCCCCCCCCCCCCCCGCTCAATTGTTGGAGCCACAACGTGTGACTCGCTCATGGTCGACAGGCAAACTGCTACATTTAAGCAGGATTAGTAACCCACTAAGCCATGGCTGCGGGCCCCTGTTGCTATGGATAAGCGTACTTAAGATGTCCTTACAGAGATCCAGCAATAAGAGAGTGTCTCCTTCAACATCTACATTTTCTTTATTTTTCTTGTGTAAAAATTGATTAAAACAGGGTTCCTTAAATAGCTGTCTGGATACATCAATGATACAGACACAACCATCTGGATAACACTATGCCTTTTCTGATTATAGAACCCAACTTTGATCCCTGAGCGCAACCTTATTTTTAATTTAGAAAAGAATATTTTATCCAACCTATGAATACTAAGCCCAACTGCATTCTGCATAGCACAGGAAGAATGTCCCATGCAAATATTGTCAACAGACAATCAGACATTATTTTTCTTAAGAAAATCTGAAAGATTTGAATTCATAGTGATATGTCCACATATAAATTTACATATCATGGGCATCCAAGCTTAACATTTGCAGGGCTTCTTGTTTAATTGATAGGGGATTTATTCATTTAAATATTTTCAATTTACAAACATGGCAGAATTATATGGAAATCTAATTGTTTCATTTGATTGGGGTTTAATGCTGTATATATGTTACTGTACTTAATGTTATTTCACTCCCATGCCGGACGGCCTCTGTGAAGGAAACGACCTGGATGCCACTGATGCTTTACCCTTGAGAACCTCCCTCCCAACCCTCCTCGAAATCTACTTGTAGACTATCAACAGCATCACAGCAATCTGGGGATGCATAGATATGTCATTATAGATTTTTATGTGATACAATTCAAGAATGCTGTTCATTTTCAATTTTCTCACAAAAACATTTAGTCTGGTGGTGGATGAGAATACTTTGTAATTTACCTACATGTATATTCAACCACAAAATCCACAATGATAGACTGTAACCTAACATGTTGTCACTTTGCCAAATCATGGGTCAGTGGTGATACCTTCTGTTTTAATTTGGCCATATAGACCACCATAGATTAGTAAACAATCATGACGTGACTTCTGTTGACCACATATGGGTGTTAAATAACTTCCCTTTACAGTCTTCAAATACCAGCTGCTAGAAAGTCAACATAAGTAAAGAGGGAAAAAATCTGTTAGCAATTGTGTCACATTCCATCTCAATTAACCAAGACCTTTGAAGGGTTAGGCCAGAGGAATGCTAAACCTTTGCTTAGTGTTTATAAGTTTATCATACTCAAGGGCATTTCACCTGATGGACAGCTTAAAATTGTTGGGTTTTATAGAAAACAAACAAGAAAACTTATAGAAATAAACCCAACTAAAGTATTTGTGACAACGTCACCTTTAAAACTTTTGTTGCAAACAAAAAGAAAGAAGATTGATTGATTGATTGACATTTTACGCTGTGCTTAAGGGTATTTCAGTTATACTTTTCAAACACACTGCCCTTTGCCAGAGGCTATTAGGAAAGAAGAAAAACCAATAAAAAACACAAATGCTGCTTAAATAAAGCTTCAAATTTATGATGATGTGAACACAACTTGACAAATTCTACACAAAAATAAAATTAAACCTACTGTTACTTCTTATTACACTTTTACATATCATTAATTTAAATAAAGACAATTGTTTTAAAAAAAGTGTTTTTTCACACAAATCAAGATGGGTTTGATTGAATATTTTCAAATAGTCAAATGACATAACAATTGACTTGAATTAATGAAAAAGCTCAAATAACAAAGAAAATTGACAAATAGCAAGAAAGAACGAATGAATATAGTAATCCTTATTTTTTTTTTAACTGTATGAAATAATATTTTTGACTATAGAATTTATTGAAATAGTCGTCACCTCTACATGTAAGCCTCACACTGGTATGTGTGGAATGTAGATTACAATAGGTCAGACAGTGAAGCCATTACCATATGTTACAGTTCACATAATGAAACATACCTTTGTTCAATTGATCTCTATCAACAGCTATGATATACTATTCTACATTCATTTGTTATACTGGGGACCTGATTTTTTTTGTCAGAGGTTGTTGTTTAATGTTAAATGGCAGAATTCTTATTCAGAGCATGAATCTCCATCAAAACTAAGCTTAATCATTAACCAGCATTGTGAATCATCCAATACAAATTCAATGTCCTTGCATCTTCATCATTCAAATAAATAAATAAATAACTACAAAAGTTATTTGCTTGGGACACAAGGAGACCACAATGATAGAGAGTTTGGTTGCCTAATTTTAGACATCCTGTTTTGAGTAAATTTAGCATGCATGAGATAGAGAAACTGTCAAATTGGACACCCATTTACTTAAAAAGTGACACAAAATGAGCATTTTTGACACCATACTTTAGAAATCTGGCTGAACCAATAACTTCAATAAGCTGCACCCAACTGCATGGGTTCTCCCATTTGAAATTTTTGCCAAAAAATCAACACATGATATATAAAGACATATTTTTACTTTTATTTTTTTATATTATGATATCATGGGCTTACACAATTGGGTTGTATTTGTTAATTACAGATTAATGTGGATGTTTATTATTCATCAAGATAACTTCCATGTTCTTAATTAATTACTAATTATAATACATAAATGAATAATGCATTTAAATAACAATTTCTTACTCCCAACAACTAAATAAAATGTAATAATAATAAAAAAAATAAAAATACATGAAATTATATTAAATAAATGTGTAACACCAGCAAGCTATGCACTCCATTATATACAAATAATCGCTCAATACCGTGAACAATGAAGAATTAGGCTTGTAATCTACCTCTTGAGATAATTACATTACTCTTTAGTCTGCTCATACATGTATATACATAAACTGGTCTTCACTAAAAGTTACTAAGAGTAGCCAATACCTCACATACCATTGCTGATAGTGATTATTACAGCTCATCTGGTTGGCAATCTAATTAAAATCTGAGCTCAAAAATGATCCCCATATTTTGTTCGTCTGGTTTTTAAGATCTGATTTTAATTAGATTGATGTGGCCGTAATCTCAGTTACACTGCTTTCAACACAGCTACATTTGTAAGTAGCAATATGCATAATGTAAATAGCTAATTATTTTAAAGGCCCTCTAAGGGCTCTTGATTAATTTTCACCTCTTCTAATTGATAAACTGAGATAAGTAAACCTGATAACTTGAAGGCATTTTTAGTGATAGAAGGCTATGAGGATTAGCGATTAAGGCTATGAGGATTAGCGATTATTAAGCAGTAAGCTTATGGATACACATACATAATACGTGAAAGATGAGTTTGCTTACATGTAGCTTGTCATTATGATTACACTAGATAAAACGAGGTACATAAATGTATCTTGGACAAGAAACACACAAAATAGAATATTTTTGTCAGTATAAAGCTTACTGTTTTGATTTATTGTCATTTTTTAACTAAAAACTCGAAATTATTTCAGATTATCGTCTGATAATCTGCGTAAGCGGGGCACCTCGTTCCATACATGTAGATCTATCATTAAAATAAAGCCAAATCCAGTGATAATGTTCCATTTATCCCCACTATCTACCTTACAGGCGTCCTCCAGCATGTAAGCGCGATATTCGCCTCTTTTTATCCACTCCGGTCGGTCTATCTGATTGAAATTGCACACAACAGCAATGCTGTCCGAATTCTTAAATGTATGAGTTTCATAAATATACAAATTCGGTGCTGGGCGATTCCGAGCAGATAAACTGACTGGAGCGGATAAAAAGTGGCGTACATCGCGCTTACGTGCCGGAGGAAGCTTGTAAAATAGATAGCGGAGATAAATAGGACATTATCATTGGATTTGGCTTTATTTTACTGATCTACATATACAGAACGAGGCGCCCCGCTTACGCAGTAAGTATGCGGGATGACAACACAGCATGGCTGTGAGTGGAATTTCTCACTTTCATGTAAATTACTAAATAGGGCTAGAACCAGCTGCTCAAAACCTAGTCCAAGGGGCTCAGACGATAATTTTTGAGTTATTCTCTTACGGCCCAAAACTAAGCGTCAGCCGGTCAGGCATTATCGAAAACAAAACGTCAGAGCCACTCGTAGTCCCGAGATGACTAGCTCCAGGTACCGTCATTATATAGCGTATGCAATACTGATAGAGATGACTGACAATACATAGGCCTACGGTCCGCGTAGCCTAACGGCCGTATTGTCATAGGCCACTCGGACTAGTAAAAAACATGACAACATGCAGTTAGGTCTAGTTATAACTGATTAAAATAACTAATGATCGAGGAATAAAGATATACGTTCAACTTATAAGACGGGAAGCCTACCTGGCTCTAGGCTACTAAAACTTAAATGTCGAAATGGCTTTTGCTTTTGGTCGAATGTAGGCTAGCCTAACCCAACTGTTAAAAAAACCCACCTGCTTTCAACAATAGCAGATTCAATGAGCCATTATCCTTAAAACAAACCCAAAAACATCTTGTGCCTTTAAATAAGAGCAATATATTGTATCTATGCATACCTTTAAATTTGCGTTTCAAACGACATCAAAATATGCTCAACTTTGGAAACGTGACATTTCACCTGTAACTTTTTACTAGCGCCATCTGCAAACACAAATACCAAGGGAGCGAACTATAATGTATTGCTGCGAAACTGAGAAAGTAAGAGTTAATTCCCCTAAATAAGTGTAAAAAACGAAAAATACTTTTCTTTGAGAATCGGCACACGCTTAAAAATCAAAGAAAAGAATGACATTTTACCCTCGAATAGGATTAATATATACATTTCACTGAATCTTGGAGGCAAAGCTAGAAAATAGAAGAAAACAAAAAATTAGAAATCTGTCTACATGTATACGTCATATCTGTACTATAGCTTGCATTCAGTATCCTTTTTTGCTGTGTTTGTCAACATTAATTCTGACTATATAGTTTAAATATGTGAAGCCGATCTTTTTGGGGGTTAAATTGCTCTTCCATAATAAAGGTTTGACAACAGTTTCAAAGCACGTGGCTTTGTTTTGGTTATTGTCTAGCCTCGTTGTGGATTCAAGATGTCAGCCCCCTACTAAACGCAAGCTATTCCGATGTCCAGTGTCTGTCTGTAGTTAATGTAAAGGTTTGTATGTTTCTGGCGAAGAACTATTTTCCTTTAAGCATAACAGAGAAGTGTTGTTTCTTTTTTCTTTTTTGTTTTCATGAGACTGCAACCGCTATTGGTGCTGATTAATCCATCCGGCGCTTTTTTTAAATGTCAGAACAACAACAACAACGTATTGTGTTTGAATACGTACAGGTATATGTGCTGTCAGTGGTGTCTAATATACTGCAGAAGAGCACAACCTGGAAGGAAATGAACTAACAGGTCAACAGCCGTTAGGAAATTTAAACGGTCGTGTCAATTTTGCCCCTATTCTGCTATGCCTCGACACAACTCGCAAGGGGCAAAACCAAGAGAATCCCAGGACAATCACAGGAAGGTATACAAATGCCTCATAAACACATCGGCTTTACATTGACTCTTAGATCTAAGATTACAAGGGAAACAGGAAACTTTCTCCCAAACAGCGTTACACCCCAATCAAACAAAGGTACAGAAGCCCTACATAATACAAAACATTTGGGGACACCAGACCTGTCCTATAATCTTTTCCAGGGTATAACCTTAAAATTGATTTTCAGATGACAAAATTTGTCAAAATCCATAACAAAATGCAAATTTAGATGAAGACTGTAAACAATTTAAGAAACCTATTAATCGGTCCTCCGAAACTAAGTTTGCATAACCATGGGGAGACCCTTTTCTGTCCGTTCTCCCCATCAGCACAGATATGGGACACAGCTTTGCTCAGTACTGCTCACCATATATCATACCTTTGTTGACATGTGCAAATAGGAGCTCAAGTTTACAGGCCTCCTTTTATCAATCGATTTTCTAGTGCATCAGCAGGGCCAATTTGTATAAACCCTGGTTAGCATAGGATAGCATTCAGCTGTATATACTGGAGAGGGGAGACAAAATATGACACTAAAGAGAATTGTAAATATGTCCGATTTGTTTTGAAAAGCTGCAATGCTGTCTTTACTTCGCTCTGGAGGAAGATTAACTTTCTAACAGTATCAAAACACATCTCATTTTATGGTTGTGGTAGTTAAATATTATTGGAATACACCACCATCATTTAAGTAAAAAACTAGACAAAAACAGACAGTAAAACAAAATACAGCTCAAAAGACTTGTATTCAAATCTGACATAGTAAGGATGGGCTGGTGAGTCGAATAGAAGACAAGCCATTCATGCCAGCATTAGGAAATATTTTTGACTTGAGAAAAAATGTCACTTTCAAATTATAACTAGTGTTCTGATTCTGGGGTATCATGTATAATAATGAATGTATGTTGGTGAATACTAGTTTACAGATACACATTAGGTGTATTGGTGTCAATAATATTAAAAGCTGATGTGTGACTGAATTGGACACTGCTCTGTGTCAACATGGCAGGCAGACTCAGACCACTGTGTTTTTGGTTTTTTTTTGTTGTTGTTGTTTTTTGGGGGGTTATTGTTGGAAAACACTGTCATAATATAAGTGAAGTACCCATAAGCATGGCATAAAACATGAATCTATCAATCAATCATTTTTTGTTTGTGTTAGTCTTGGTGTAATTTCAAATGCTGACCAAGAAGCACAAATACCCATGAATTCATAAAAGTGTTTTGTTTTTTTTAATTCAAACACAAGAGCATGTCTAATAAATACATGGACAGTGTTGCATTCTTTTAAATTTTACAAATACAGTTTTGCCTTTTTTAAAAAATCTGAATGCTAAAGCGATACTCCTGGCTGCAAAAACCCCTATATCCCTTGAAAGGTTACCATTGAATATACCTAAATATGACATCGACTTGTCATTTCTTTATTTTATAAAATAACCTGAGGGTTCAGTGGCAGCTGACATTTTGGGTGTGGCCAACCCTGTCCATGACGTAACGCGACTAACACTCTTGTGTGCTACGGGTTAATAACATGTGTGAACCAATGACCTATATAGGCGTGAACTGTAATAGATTTTAACAGTAGACTCTTCAGATCTTGTGACATAAGCACCTATTTTGAAGAGAAAGATATTTGAATGGTCAATATTTGTGGAGCTCTTCTGTTGAATGATAAAAGTACATAGACATGTCTGCGTGGATAAATTTGACTGTAGTTTGTGCATTACCCATTGTGATACAATTATAAAATGGATATAGTTTGTCGAAAAAATTAGAGAGCATAATTGAACACTTGAACTGATGCCTGTTTTATTGCAGCCCGGAGTATCGCTTTAAAATCCTTTCCATGAATGATTATGTGTTTAGGTGCTTTGCAATGAAGACAACTTAGTATACAGAAATAAAGCTTTACGATTCATAAGTGTATGTTTTTTTGTTTTGTTTCAGGTGACCAGAATACAAATATCAGCACAGATCACTTAGAACAATCTAATTGTGTGGAGGAGGTGAAGGACATTAAACATGACGTCTATCATTAAACTACAGTGTTTCTCTGGAGCCTTAGATGAGAGTCCACCCTGTTACATGCTCCAGGTGGATGAGTTCAGATTCCTTCTCGATTGTGGATGGAGTGAATCTTTCAACATGGACCAGCTAACTGAGCTTAAAAAGTTTGTGTCAAATTATTTTTAAAAAAAAGTAGCAATGCTGGTTTTTCTAAGCACTGGAGGAAGATTAATTTCCTACATTATGGCAATGCTTCATATCTTTAATGCTAGTGCCAAGTATTGTTGGAATACACCATGGTCATATAAGTGAAATACCCTAAAACATGACATGAAACACCAATCAATCAATCAATCAATCAATCATATGTGGGAATGACTAATACTAGTATTACATTTTGAAGTTTTCGCTCATTAATTTTTAACATTCTGCGAAAAGTACTGTAATAAATATTTCTAGAATTAATAAATGTGAATTTTGGGTCTACGCTAGGTTATTTTCAAAGTTTGTAATGAAAGGTGAAAACGTTTCAAATGAGATGGTTTTATTCAATATTTTTTATTTTTTATTTTAGACATATCTACCAGATAGATGCAGTGCTATTAACGTACCCTGACCATGGTCACCTGGGAGCTCTCCCTTACCTGGTGGGAAAGTGTGGGCTTAACTGTCCAATCTATGCTACCATACCTGTCTATAAGATGGGCCAAATGTTTATGTATGATTTGTATCAGGTATGTTTACTTTTTATAATGTAGAAAATATAAAAAGCAATAAATTCAATTTGTATTGTATTGAAGGTTTGTAAATAGGTGTTATCTTGGGGGGCCACCACACTACCTGTAGATAAAATCAAATATTTAAATTAACCCCAAATATCAAATGTTGTCCTGATCAAGCTGAAATTGGTCATGATTGTGGCCAACATTATTGTGATCTAAACATAGTGGACAGTTGGAAGGAGATTCTTATTGCCTTCAATTTGTAGTAGTTCGCAGTAGTAGTTATTTGCAAGGTCTTTGTTTTGTGTCCTGTGGCTCTTTGTTCTTGTCTCTTTTGATGCAAGTGATATAGGGCCATCACGCATTTAGCTGTCACACTGCCAGATAAGTGGTGCCAGCGCCTATGGCTTAGTAGTTAGCATGTGCATCTACTAATCCTACTTCCATGTACGGCTCATGGGATCTATTCCGCCTATATGAGTGAGTCACACGATGTGGCTCCGGCATCACAGGGCTGGTTTTGACGAGATTTCCTCCCCCACAATAACAGTGTAAGATGTCTCTTAATGCACCATACTGTCTCATTTTCTAATCAGTGGCATTGACCAGGGTTTTTCCTTCTCCTGTCACTGGCACAAGGGTTGAAGGGTGTTGCTATTCATTGTTGACCTATTATACTAGAAGAATCCAGATCTATTGTGTCTTGTCAGAGTTGTTGCGCTTTAGCTGCACAGCTATTGGCTACTTACAATTTACAGCATTGACCAATCTGGAATTCTTGTGTCAGCACAGATTTTATTGAATAATACATGCACAAAGCAGAGGGTTTGGTGACGGCTTCCTGTTGCCATGTTACTCTAGGAGCTAAGGGCTAATGGGAAGCTGATTTGTTTGTGATGTCATTATGTTTCTTCTTGGGGCTGTACTTTGTTTGTCCTGTGCTGTCAGGTTTTTTTTTGCCAGTTGCCTGGTTTCCTTCACCCATTAAGCCGGCAAGCTGTTATATGAGTGAAAAAACCTTAAGTAAGGTTTAAAAAACCTCATCAAACACGTAAACAAATACATGTAAATAACTAAAAAAAAACAGAGTTATTTTGGCTAAAACATTGGCCAGAAAAGTTATCTGAAATATTATGTTTTTAAAATTTTTTTTAGTCCCGACACAATACCCAAGATTTTGACGTGTTCACATTGGATGACATAGATGCTGCGTTTGACAAAATGATTCAACTTAAATACTCTCAGACCGTCAGCCTCAAGGGTAGGTAAAAGCTATTAGTGATGAGATGACAAGGAGCTGTGTGAAATGGACTATAGATGGTCATAATAGTCGAGTACAATTGCATGTGATATTAAACCCCAATCAAACAAATAAATGTAACTTCTTAGCTCTATGGCTAAGAGTAAAAGGTACCCAGCACAGTTATTCTGTCTTTTATGAGTTAATAGGGGCAGTGATTTTCCTGCACGGCATGGACTTCACATTATATATGTTGTATAAATGAAGAAATAATTTTTTTTTTTAAACTTTGGGTTACATGCCCAACACTCTACCAACTGAGCTACATAGTCTCACATTTTATAGAGCCTCTGACATTTATATCAATCAATCATCTTTTCATTTTATTTTATTCTTGAAGGAAAAGGTCACGGCCTCCAGGTGACCCCATTGCCAGCAGGTCATATGATTGGAGGAACAATATGGAAAATTGTCAAGGATGGTGAAGAAGATATTATATACACAATCGACTACAATCATAAAAAAGAGAGGTTTGTTATTTACATAATATCTTCTTAATTTTTTAATTCTTATATTCTCAGGCCTCTGGCTAAGGTCAGTTTTTTTGAGAAGTAGCTATGCTGTCTTTACTGTCTGCACTGGAGGAACATTGACTTTCCAACATTATGGAAACGCTTTATATCTTGGTTGTGCTAGTGTCAATCATTGTTGGAGAAAACACTGCTATAAAAGTGAAATACCCTTAAGCCTGGCGTAAAACATCAATCAATCAATCAATCAATCAATCAATCAATCAATCAATCAATCAATTAATCAATCTTTGTTTTTATGTAATCCAAGATGAATCCATCAATCCTTCCAGGGGCTTGGGGCTTGCAGCTCTTAAATTGAATCCACTTATAGACAACATATCATGTTGAAGGTCTATCTCTAATCACTATGAGCAATTTAATCTGGTGTAAGCAACTAATAGCCTTTTTAGCATCTGGCCCTATACCAGGGGTCGAAATGTTCTCAAACATTTACCTGTCACATTGGACAGGTGAAATAAATTTTTACCTGTCCCATGACAGAATTACTTGGACATTTTTTGTTGTTTATTTAATGTAAAGCGTAAAGAGATTAAACTATGAAATCGAAATTATTTGACTGTTTGTTCTGTTTTTACTCTCTATGATTGACGTGATTTATAAATAACGAAACGTATTGAGTTTTAAATTAAAAAAAAATCATCAATCACTTTTTTTAAAGAGTTGAGTTGGGAAAACATTTTTGTGCATCTTTCTAATATTTTATGGCTATATTAGGGGCAAAATTGTTCGTGATATGTTTTATTTATCGCAAAAAAATGCTGTTTTAAGGCTTAACACAACATTACGATTGGCAATCTGCAATGTCATGGCGCATTACTAAGTTTGTCAATAAAAATTAGGCCTTTTCAGTTAATAAATTAAAATGAAAACTTCACCAGTTAAACTTTCTGTGGTTCTTCCGCTGATTGTGTCATTGTTGTGTTAAATCCTGCCTGTCTCATGAGCAGCAAATCCTCCTTTGCAAGCCTATAGGATAAGCAAACATGGATATAACCAAACACGGACAGATTGACTTGAACTTCGGACAGATGTTTTTATAAAGACTTAGAGGTCAGGTCAGCTAGCTCCATGCATATCTTCATCTATTTTGCCTTGTTACGTGTGTATTTAGTCTTGCTTCAATGGCCATAGACTGAAAATGTTTGTAAACAAACCTACCTATGTTAAAACTACCCGTACATTTCGACCCCTGTATACCTGTACTGAAGATTAAGTAAGAAATTCTCTATTTGAAGTCGCTGTGTGGTTTAATAAAATCTTTGATTTTCCTTCAAAATGCAATAAGCCAAACATGCTGTTCTTCCATACAGATGATCACTAAAAACGTAAATGCAACTGGTGTGATCAATTTTGCTTATTTTTTGTCTATTTTTTTTGTCATTGAATTCTTTTTATTGGATTTCAGACATTTAAATGGAGGAGTACTAGAAAATTTCACTCGACCATCAGTTATGATCACAGATTCCTTTAATGCTAATTGTATCCAGTCGAAACGACGGACCAGGGATGGACAGTTGATGAGTAAGTACCTATAATTGGCTCTCGGATTTGACATTTAATTCATTTTCTCCTGTTTGTTAATATTTTGCTTGCTTGATAAAAGTCACACATGTCAATAATTTCAAAACATGCTAGAAATATTCAAACTTTGTAATTTATTATTATTATCTTTTATGGAAGACTTTTGTGAAAATTCTCCAAAACAGATTAATTTAACCCAAATTTATATGGAGAGCATCACATCATGGTAAAAAAATGAGGAAGGGAGATAATTACGACTTTTAAATGTGACACACATTCATAACATGGTGATGTGGTTATCAGTTGTCGATGTAGTTAACCATACTGCATTGACAAATGGGGTAGATTTGTAAATTGTCTTGACATTTTGCAACTATTCCCTGTGTAATATGAATTACATCAAGGTGTGATGTTCCTGCTTTTGTCCTTTAAGGAATTTTCTTTCCCCATGTTTTAAGTGAATACCTGCCATTGTGCTAGTGGTTAATTAAGACAGGGAAGTCTAC
This sequence comes from Mopalia ciliata, assembly GCA_034783835.1. NCBI lineage: Eukaryota > Metazoa > Mollusca > Polyplacophora > Chitonida > Mopaliidae > Mopalia > Mopalia ciliata. The sequence goes on along the minus strand of JAVFBW010140001.1, from coordinate 868 downwards.
TCGGCTGAGCACTTTACAAAACTTTTCCAGTTGATTATACCAGGTTCTGTTCTTTTCAGACACCATTTTACAAACAATGAAGAATGAAGGCAACTGCTTGGTTGCAGTGGATACGGCTGGGAGGGTTTTAGAATTAGCAAAATTATTGGTAAGTGTTTGAGTTAATGCTGATATGATATGTGTGTCTTTCTCACTAATTCTGGCTCTTAATTTGTGATATTTGTAAGCATGAAATTTTATTTTGTTTTAAAATAAAGTTGAATTTACTGTCTAATTATTTATCTGACTTTTGACCTTTTGATTTGTCACCATTTTTACTGTGTATTGTTGAATGAGGAATAACTATAATTTTTGTTTGAAGAAAATGCATGTTATAGAGTTATTTCAAATTTAACTAATTGTATTTTTTTTTCCAGGACACAATGTTCCGCACCCCAGAGGCTGGACTCCTACCGTATTCCCTGGCTCTTATTAATAATGTTAGCTTCAACGTGGTTGAATTTGCCAAGTCACAGGTTTGTCAAACACTATTCTTTTTTTCAATTATGAGTTTTGAAAGATACAATTTTTTGTCTGCAGTAGAGTGCTCAACTGTCAAATAGAATCGCCTATAAACTTTCTGTTTTTTAGCTGTGACTGAGCAGCTCTATAACTCACTCTTCTGATGGGTCAGTTAGTCTGTCAGTCGGTCCAACTTTCCCTCATGACAACGCGAACAGGATAGAAGTCAAACTGCTTGAGACTACATGAATGAAGCTTAATATAATGCTAAACTAAACTCCTATTGAAAATAGGATCATTCCGAACAAATTTCAGGTTTCCATGGCAACAAATATGTCCGGATCTGTTACTTTTTTTTACATGACCA
>JAVFBW010139990.1:0-13019 GCA_034783835.1 Mopalia ciliata | reverse complement strand
AGGACACAGTGCTAGCTGTTCAAGCTTTAAGTGAGATCGCTCCCTTCTTTTACTCTGAGAGTCCACAAGGTACAATATCAGTGTCGGCTGCTGGTCAGTCGGTCACTTTCAACATTGATGATTCTAACAGACTGGATCTACAAAAAGCTACGGTAAGCCACTTGTTACATTATTTACGCTGAACACTGACACACGGTTTTGTGTAAACTTGTTCACAAGACCATTTGAAAGTAAACAAATCAATACATAAAAATAAGATTTTTCCTATTGCAAAGTTTTATGCATACCAAAAAACAAAAACATATAAAAGACATCTTTGCTTATTTGCAGTATGCGAACAAACCTACATTCTGTAAATACTAGTAATAGGATTTAGGTTTTTTTAGTACACATTTGTACGGCTCTGTCTGATCTTGTTACAGCTACCAGTGAGTGCTGACAGTGTTACGGTTACAGGCACAGGCTCTGGAATCTTCCTTGTATCGGTAAATATCATTTGTCTTGAGAATTCTTCACCATAGAAATGTTTTCAATCTTTGTAGAACTAAAATCTTTGATTAATTTCCAAGCTTACTTTGTAAGTAGATTACGATTCTAATGAAACTGATTCTAATTAAACTAAATGGAGTCATAAATTTTGATGATGAATTTGAGCCTTGTTCCAGGAGACTATTTCAAATGATTATGATGGTTTTTGTATGAAAACTATTCTCCCCATTTAAGCTCCATTGCATCCTGTGAGCCACTCATATATTGGCAGTGAGCTTCACTTCAACAGATATCCTACTCTGTAGAGAATACTTATACATTAATGGTTACAAAAGTGGGTGTTAAGCTGGAAGTATTGTCACTTAGTGAGACCATTCGAGTTTCAGATAAATTAACTTGTTTTCTAAAGTGTACTTTCTAAAAGCATGTTTATCTCACACAGGTATCGGCTAAGTACAACGTAGATGATGGAATGAATCGTCCAGCATTCACGATAACTGCCCAACTCACTAGAGATACGCCCACTCTTATTGACCTAACTGTCTGCGCAAAGTGAGTGGTTTATATACACTATAACCGAAAATTAACTCATTATTTCATGAGTGTTGAAAGATAACACTTGTGTCATTTTCGTGTAGAGGTTGAAACGTTCCAGCCTTGTTAATGCATATAGAATAGATGATAAAGTAATTGTTTAATTCATATTATTAAAATAATATATTATTATTATTATCACAACATCTATAATTATACACCAGATTTACTTCTATCTATTCATCAAACAAGTCTTCTTTTTACTAATCCACGCATTTACAAACAGATACAAACATGGCCTATGTACATTGATTTTAAATCTTTGCTGAAGATTTATACTAAATTTTTTTGGTATTAACCAGATACGACATTGGCGAAGCTAGTAACATGGCTAATATAGAGATTCGGTTGCCGACAGACTTTACTCTTGAGGAAGCTAGCCGAGTGGCACTTCTACAATCAGCCAAACGAGTAGAAACATTCGATGGAAAAGTGCTCCTTTATTTCGATTCGGTATGTATTTACAATTTACTGAAATTACATTAGTTGTATGTTTACTTATAAACTACGGCTTCCTCTCTGTTAAATAATGAAGCACAATGAATTTATGTTGACTATTAGAGAAAGCTACACATGCTCACATGAATTTGTGACAGTGAATAAAGATGTTCATATATAATTCACACATAGACCTGCTCGTTGTCTGACGAGTGTTTTCGGCTCTTCATATATATACAGAATGAAGGCCCTATGTGGATATTGTGCACGACATTTCGTCTTAAAATAATTGTATTCCAAAGGGGCTATGCCATCCATTGAATCACTCCACAACGCTGTGTCGTTTACAGATACACTGTATTATCTGTAACTGCTAGTTGACAATGATATCTTTACAAAATAATGTTTGTTATTCAAATGTCAAAGATTGTGGGTTATCAGATGCTACTCTGTAAGTAAGAACCCGGGATGTAATTCTTTTTACATTTGATATACGATCCAAATAACGGCTACTCGGCTATCCTGTATTGTTAACTAGACATGGAATCCCAGTTGAATAAACACATTTTCTCTCTTCAATAATTATTAATATCTATCTGTATTCCCTGTTTGTGTTGACAGATAACTGATCGATCAACGTGCGTATCCCTGGTAGCACTGGGAAGTGGACTCATCAACAAACCAAAACCCTGCCCAGTCCGAGTCTTTGATTACTACAGCCCAGGTAGGATAACATCACCATAATGAACTATCAAACGATAGCTAATTCATGAGATAACCATGAACAAATTATTCATTTTGCCGCAGCCTACAACTGATGCACTACATTTGGTTATATAAGTGATAGGTGGTAAAACGAAAACGTCTACTTCGGTTCAAACGCTCAATATTTAAGGTCTTAAGGTCTTTCTATGCCCCTTGGTCGATTTTCAGAACACCCGTTGCATTAGGCCCTAAGTATCTTATGCAGAAGAATATAAATTTGTACCATATATATGTATATATTTTGGAAAGCTGGAATACTTGGGATTACATATTTGTGAATGTGGTGACAATCCAATAATTATTTCTAAAAAATATTGCAAAATGAGTAGAATACGCCTTGACTAGTAAACGATGTTTCATTTATTATTATTTTATTTGTTTTTTTATTAGAACTATCCTAGTAGTTTTATTTTTATCTCAACTAGGAAAGTCTTATAAAAATGTAAAATAGAACTTTCAGAAAAAAATTCAAAAATCAAAGACGAACTTCTAAAAAAATGAGGCAACGTGTACTCTTTACAATGGTATAAATTAGAAATTTCTAACATGAATAGTTTTCATGGAATACCCCTTGGAAAATGCTTAAAACTGAAGTGCCAGAAATTGGCAATTAAAGTTTTGCGGCTTGAATATATGATCAAGGGAAAATAAAAGGATAGGCTCCAATTTTAACTGTTTGTAATTAAAAATTTTGAATTATTTTTTTTCACCAACATATAGTTTGAATATTTAACTTTTAATCCAATCCAGTACAAAATTTGGTTTATTTTGAGCCAAAGTGGTCCATCAAGACCTTAAATCAACTAACAAACATACTCCGGGTTGTGTTGAGAATGAACAGCTTCCAACTGTTTCGGGTAGAGAACACAAAGTATCATTACACGAAATTTGCCTGTTCTAAAGCCCATTGAGATTCTAAAGTTATGTAAATGTGTGAATAGTTTGTATACGCCGGTATACAGATTCCCAGGTAACAATGTGTACAACTGTTCTCAATATCGATGCCTCTATCACGGTGTTGCATAGTGATGCTACAACAGTACTTAACGAGAATGTCCAGGGGCTGGTTGCGTGAAAGACGATTAGCCGCTGACAGGAGGCTAAGGGTAGTTTGTTTCATGAGTAGCGCTTCTGTCTTTACTTTGCACTGGAGGGAAATTAACTTTCCGCCATTATGCAATTGCTTCACATCTTGGTTGTGCTAGTGTTAATTATTGCTGGAATATACCACCGATATATAAGTGAAACACCCTTAAGCACGGCGTAAAATCAATCAAAAAAATTATCATTTTTTCTTTCCTAAGCAGTCATAAAATGCTTTTTCTAAAGGTACAAATCTCGGATCATCTCCCAAACCTACTGGACCAAGATAGTTCGTGATAAAGGCCAGTCCCACTTTGTTCTTGGGGTCCGAGTAACCCATCTGTCCACCCCAACCCGGGTGCCCAAACACTGTCTCGCCCTGGAATATCAAACAAAAATACATGCATAACTGGACTAGTCAATGAGGTTTCAATATATCTTTCTCTGATACATCCAAATAGGACACAGTTAATACCTAAAGCGAATGCTTTATACTTTTGATTTATCTAAATTTGAAATAGTTTTGTCCGATTGAAATGAATTATGTTGTAGTCAAACCTACCCATGGATTTGTAAACAGAAGTGTTCCGTGGCCCGCAGACGTGTTCAGTTTAAATAGAAGTTCTTCTCCTCTCCGCGATGCCGTGTTCAGCTTATGGACGATTTTTTCCGACAAGAGTGGCTTCCCTTTGATAGGAGTTATGGCAGCCACCAAACCAAACAGTTTCGCTAGTGAGATAGAGTTCCCGATTCCTCCGGCTGCCGGGATAGGGGTTGCCCTCAACTCCGGTCTGGCGGGAAGTGAGGCCTGTATCACGAATCACGAATAAAAACGATTTAAAACAAGAAATATCCATATTTCAGTGAAATGTATAGAAATAAAATTACATCTAAGGTCTCTTTTGCCAGTTAAGAAAAAAAAAAAAATCCTGTGAATTTTATTTCTCTTTTAAATGGTCAAAACAACTATATTGTGACCATTCCCATGCTCCTTTGTCGGATCACAGCAATCGGATAAAAGGTAAAGTCCCGTGGGCGGAATATGTGTCTCCAACAAAGGAAATGGGGATCGGGTACATACATTCACAAAATCTGCAACTTAGAGGGGCTATCACTGCTGACCTAATACACCGAATCTTAATGTTTGTTTGATTGGTGTTTAACGTCGTACTCAAGGGTATTTCACTTATATGACGACGTGCTAGTCCAATGGGTGATGGAAACCACCCTCGACACAACTGGCAACAAACAAGACAGGACGGGACAAACACACGACGGCAAAAACAGGACATGATAAAGACACCACAAACCGATCGGCTTCCTGTTCCCCTATTGCTCTGACAGCACCAGGGCAACATGAAGCTCCCTCCAACCGCCCGCTATATTTTTTATGAGAATATCATGTCATGTAGTATTCAGTATATCGTGTCCGCCATCAACAGTTGTAACCGAATCAGACTTAATGAACTTGTGTAAGCTTAATGTCTTGCTGGACCCCTTGAGCTCAAAATCAACCAATTTTTGTTTTCGCTTGGATTAAAATTAGGTAATCAAACTATATGGTCATGACCAAAAAAGTTCTAATTACAAACAGTTAAATTGTAGCCTATAATTAACTTTTCCCATGATCATATATTCAAGTCGCGAAACTTTAATTGCCTTTTTCTGGCATTTCAGTTGTAAATACACATTACATTCTCAAGGCAAATTTCTGGAAAACTATGCCTGTTAAAAACTTCAAATATGTACCCATTGTAAAGAGCACAATTCGATCTAGTAAATTCAAAGTTCAAAAGACTTTTCTATTCGGTCAACTAATTTATTGAGTATTAACGTTATTGTATTTCCAGAAGTAAACCAGAAAAATGCAATCTATTTTTTTTTTTTTTTTCTGGACATTTAATCATTTTGCATTATTTATAAAAAATAATATTTGTTTTTTATTACATTCACATATAAGTAATCCTGAGTACTCAAGCTTTCCAAGAATATGTACATATTATACACGGTACATATTTATACTTTTCGGCTAAACTAGAGACCTAATACTACGGGTGTTCCCAAAATCGACCAAAGGATCTAGCAAGACCTTTAGAGTATTCAAAATTATTTTCAAAAAATAAAGTTGGCGAAGCGAGAATACTCCAAAGGTTGTTCGTTAAAGGCAATTCTATTTTGAATTCCATAGAATATCATCATGAAGTAAAAGTCAGCGTGAGCTGTAGAATTAATTACGATGAAAAACATAGAAGTGATGTTCTTTACATCACAAGCTTATATTCATAACTATCCTACTAGGAGGACCTTAAAACTTAATCTCCATAGACTGTTTTCTCAATCCGATATTTCATCATGTTTCTTAAAAATATCTGGCCCTAGAATATGGAACAAATTATCCAACCGCTTTAATCTATCAATTCCATCTTTTTATTCAAATCAAAGTTATTTTTTTATTTATTATCAAGTTTGATTGTCCATACGGATGTGTGAATGGATAATATGTAAATTAATTTATGAATTGTACTTACATCTTTATATGTCTACATCGCTTATCCCAATTTATAACTTACCAAATCAAAATAATGATCGATTTTGATAATTTTAACTTTTATTAAAAACTTAGCCTATTATTTAAATTGTTGCATTTCACTAAATTGGTGCCTTTTACCGTTGAATGTCTAAATATTTTTATTATACTTGTTTTTTCCTGAGATTTAACAAATTATTTTGACTTTATTCCCGCCAATTAATTCCTAACCATATCATGTGCTATTTAATTATTCCTTAACTTGGGGAATAAACAAATAAAAATACCAACTGAGTCAATGATAATTACATACGGAACTACAGGGGTCGACTAAATGTATGTTTAGGCTGCTTTCTGAGAGGTTACTGGTCAGCCTTGTAGCTATTGCCTGAAATAATGTATTGTTTCCTCTAACCCGACCGAACCTACAAAAAAGCTGAAAGTCTAAAGTTTTTTTGAAAGGTCTTTTCAAATTGGCCTACTTTTATAGCAAAATCGTTTGGGTTTTTTAAATGTTTTTCGGTCATGCAAGCATCTGTATCAGTTTTATTTGATATCTACTCTTTTGTACAACGTCTTCAAATAAAAAACAAGTTGACACTGCCTGCTTAGCCAAAATTTTGTTTATGCCGTTAGAGGGAAAGCAGAATGTTTTTAGGCCTTTGCTTTTGTTTTTCAGGCTGCCTTAAGCGATCCTACCGGCTAAAATAACCCCTATATCCCCTTGAAAGGTTACAATTAAATATACTTAAATATGACATCGACTCTACTCGTGACCTAGGCACCTATTTTGTAAAGAAAGATATTTGATTGGTCAATATTTGCGGAGCTCTTCTGTTTAACGATAAAATTACCTAGACATGGCCGCGAGGATAAAATTGTCTGCAGTTTGTGCATTACCATTGTTTGAGATCCAATTATAAAATTGATATTGCTCGATTAGAAAATTAGAGAGCACAATTGAACACAAGAAATGATGCCCGTTTTACCAATATGTGTTGTATTGCAGCCCGGAGTAACGCTTTAAAGTTGGTCTTTATTAAGTTCGTTGTTATAAAGTAATTCCTGTGATTAACATTTGTTTTCAGGGTCCTTATCCGCGTCCTGTTATAGTACCTACTATGGATATTACTATACCTGTTTGTCCAGTTACTACGGTTATAACAGTGGCTCCGTCACCTACACCTACTACTACTTAACGTGAGTAAAAAAAATTTTTTTTTAATTTCGAAAAATAAGCCAAGTAAATTTTTTTTTTAAATAGTTGATATGGGTACAACTAAGTACAATATGTTTTAATAGTATGGTTACAACTTACAAACATATATTTCAAAACTAGTAAGTAGTATACAGGACCAATCTATAATCTTAAAATATAAGAGCTTATGAGCCGAGTGTGATTTGGAAACTCGATATATGGAATAAAGAAAGTGAGCATTTCTGAAGTGGTGTATTACGATATTTGTCATTAACGCTTTTCTGTTTGAATTGGGTTTATCGTCAATACTCAGGCTATTTCACTCATATGACGGCGTGCAAGATATGTAAGTGAAGGAAACCACCATCAACACCACTAGCAACAAACACAACAATGCAAGACAATCACGGGATGCAAAACTAAGGCATCAAAAAAATTTCAAAATGTATAATTTAACAATGCCTCTCAAAAGGTTGTGTTAAAATTAGCCGTATTTATTAGACATGTTTTAAATTGTTTGAAAACTCTTTGGATAAAAGATAGTATAGTTTATTTTATAGTTTTTTACTTTTATCATTACATCAAATTTGCTCAACGCTGCTACCCGCCATGTGTATGATTTGTATATGTTTACCCTTATACCAGTTATTCTGGTCAGGGCGAATAAAGACTTGAATTGAATTGACAAACAGATCGGCTTCCCCTTAGTCCTAGGGAACATCAAGGCAACACAAAGCTACCTCGTTTGTTTGAAATTGCGGTTTGAGGGCCGCTTCCCTGGTATAGATTTTGCGGCCCGTCAATCACAACCTTGATTTTCGCTTGCATATACTTTACAATAATTGTGTTGTTTTTTTTTAAATTACTGTCACAAGTTGACACTAGTGTTATGGTGATATATACATCACTCTGTATAATACGCATACGCGTTTTCATTGATTCTCTGTATATTGCGCTCTATTGGTTTATTAGAGTCGATAAGGGTAGAGTAAGTGAAACATACCATATTTTAGCAATAAATAATTCTTAAACAAAATAATTCTTACTAACAATTAAAACATATTAATAAAAGGTATAGAACTGGAACAATAATATGTTAATTGAAACTTAAAGAAAAAAATATATATGTTAAATAAATTAGTCTATTTACAGTTGATAATACACACGCTATATACATTTGAAAGCTATAAATATGCATTAATTTTTTTTATTATATTTGAATCGTCATTTAAAGTTAATAGATTCCCTGTTTCGTCCCCGTCCTGTGCACACTGAGTCGTCCAGAAAAAATGCTGCTCCCTGGGGACATAGAACGGAAGCTTCCTCCAACCCTCGCCCTTATTAAATGTATTCCTGATCTTGGGAGGACGCCGCTGTCATATTGAGCTCTAATTAACAAGGACTTGAACCGATCTGGAATTGATACATCTTACAATTCAATTCAACTCCAATGGGAGTCTCGTAACGTCACAAAAATGGACGTTGCAGGCGGTCCTCTGACGTCAAAACCGTCCAGATTCGTAGTCTTTTCAGTAACGTCACAATGCATAAATGTGTTTGGCGTCATGTAAAAGCTCCACAATCACGAATGTTCTGACGTCAAAGGACCGCTTTGCAATAAAGATAAAATTACCTCCCTTGCCACTTCCCCGATACACCCATTCATCTTAATTATCTTAGGTACAAGTTAGCCTAGTGACTACAGACATACATAATATATATAGAGTGAGGCTATCGCACACAGTAAAACATTTCAAATCCAATAATACATAATATGTCGGATTCATAAATTACACCAAGTAAACAAAATAGTTAGTGACAATATAAAAGAGTACTTTATAAAAAAAATAGTGTGCTTCTGTTGTAAACCTTCAAAACCATCGGAAAAAATAGATAAATCATCAGCATACAAAAGCAACATAATTGTTGGATCATTAAAATAAAGGCTATCTTCAGATTTCAATAAAAGATAAGTTTCCAGATCCTCTAAAAATAAGAAAAAAAAGCATAGGCGATATCACAATCAAAGCAATTAGTCTTCATCCCACTATAAAAAATACAAGACCTCGCGCAATTGTACATAGACTTAATAATATTAATTCGTCTGTTTACCTCGTATCCCATACTTTACAAATTTATACCCAAGGACATTTCTATTCAATGTATCAAATCCCTGTTTAAATTCTATAAATGCACAATAGGTTTGTACAGTTTTATATAGCCTCGAATTAGTTTACCCAGAAGTCGGAAAAATAGTATGTTTTGTTTTTAAGCCTGATTTATGCGTCTGATTATTTTTTTTTTTTTACACCGAGACCTAGCCACTCTTCTAGAATTCAAAATATTTGTGAATAACTTTGGCAAACACCTCTATAGGGGTATTCATCGAAAATTATTAGGAATACTAGAGTCGCCTCCCTTGTGTATAGGTAATGTAATGCCCTCAGTCCATATTCTAGGGGAATGTCCATGATTATAAAAAGCATTAAATAAATTGACTAATACTGGCCCCAGAACATTTGAACCATGTACATGTAGGAAAAACTCATTTAACATATCGTCTGGCGATGGGGACTTTTTTTTAAATAAACCTATACTTTGCATAATCTCATAAAGGGAGATGACTCCATGTTATTCTTCAAACAAATTTTCAGTCTCTTAATCTGGGTTCAGATTATCAACGTCAAATCGAATTTTATTTTTATTTAAATTTTTAAAATGACCAAACAATTGTTGGGGGTCAATAGTACTGCTATCTGAGTTTTTTCTGTTCTGTTCTGACAATTAAAAACATCGTATTAAACTCCATTCCGAATTCGACTCTCTATGTTAAGCGGCTTGGTTTCTATCCTGTTCACGTGGTCATGTCAAAAAAGAAACAGATCCGGAATGTTGCCATGGAAATCTTAAATTTGTTCGTATGATTTCATATTTAATAGGAGTTTAGTTTAGCATAAAATTAAGGTGCATTCCAAATTTGAACTCTTAAGCGGTTTGGCCTCTCTCCTGTTCACGTGGTCATGTTAAAAAAGTAACCGATCCCGTCAAATTTGTTGCCATGGAAACCTTAAATTTGTTGGGAATGATCCGATTTTCAACAGTAGTGCAGTTTTGCATTATATGAAGCCACATTCCAAATTTGAACTCTCTGTCTTAAGCGGTTTGGCTGTTATCCTGTTCCCTGGTCATGTTGAAAACGTGACAGATCCGGACATATTTGTTGTCACGGAAACCTAAAATGTGTCCAAAATGATCCCATTTTCAATAGGAGTTTAATTTAGCATCATACTAAGCAGCATTCCAAATTTGAAGTCTATATCTTAAGTGGTTTGGCTTCTATCCTGTTCACTCGCCATAAGGGAAAGTTGTACCGACCGACCGCCCGAACGACGGACCGACCGATCGAGTGAGTTCTAGAGTTGCTTAGTCGCAGCTAACAAAATTAAACATAAAATGCGCTTTTAAATGTGCAACTGTATATAATATTTATATATATTGTAAATAGCTTATAATTAAAAGCGAACAAAAAATAATCGTAAAACCTTTCAAAAATATTGGTATAATTAGGGATCTATTCTGAAGTCAGCTCGTTCTTGTTAAGATGTGGTCATAAATAGGGAACAAAAAACAAACTATCGTCAGAAAAGAAATGAAAAAGAAAATACAGTTGGTGTATTAGATGGGCTGCGAAATTCATCGCGGGAAGCTGCCCTGAAACCATAATTTCAACAACTATGTTTGACGGTATCGGTGAGTACACTATACTAACATATAATCACCAAGTTTATTTAATTGTTGGCCTTCCTCGCTTTTCTCTGTTTGTCCATATTAAATAGGGGTGGAACCATTGCCGGTATTGTGATTGGCTCTACGGTATTCATTGGGGTGATGATTGCTCTAATTGTGGTCTGCTGTATCCAGGCGGCTAAACCTGCAAGGAGATCTACAGGCGCAGTGATACAACCTGGTCAACCTTCCATCGCTGTGACTAATGCAAGTAAGTGTCTATTACCGGAAGCGAATGTGCCTTGTAACAAGGATACATTTTTGTTGTTGTTGCAATTGAATACCTGTGTCCCCGAAAATATGGCCTGAGAAGGGAATTATCACACTATTTAAACCAACTGATTCCAAATTTAGCAGAGGAAAAAGACAGAAGTAGTACCGATCTTCAATCTGAAGGTTAACAGTGTAAACAAAAACAACTTAGGCACAAAACAAAAAAGACTCTCCTCTATCAAAAACGTTTATATCTGACAATAACACAGTTACTAATCCCAACAAATTGGCGACGACTTCAACAAATACTTCGCATGTGTAGCAGACAAATTAACAATGCATATTCCCAGCACAAAATTTAGACCCCAATCAGTTCTTAAGTTACCCTCTTTGAAACCCTCTGCCTCCGGTCTGTACGATATTAAAGTCTCCATCCTAAAATTGCCATTCGACTACATATCGAAACCTCTCATGCAATTAATTTATCATTTCATACTGGACTTGTACCCGACTCTTTAAAACATGCTAAAGTTAGTCCTAGATTCAAACATGGGGACGCCAATCAGTCGGAAATTACCGGCCAATATCTGCCCTCTCCCCAATCAGCAAATTATACAGACGACTAGCAGCCAACCATATAAAACATCACCTTGAATGTAATAATATTATAACACCTAACCAGTACGGCTTCAGATCTAATCATTCGACAACCTTGCTGCTCATTGATTATTTACTAGCCTTATATCGGCAAAAGAAAAAAAAATTCAATCACTACATTCCTCGATCTGTCCAAAGCATTTGACACAATTGATCACGACATATTGCTTCTAAAGTGAAATCGTTATGGTTTTCGTTACACATCTCACAAATGGTTTTAAAGTTATCTCACCAATCGATATCAATCTGTTTCAATGGAAAATCCCTTCTCATCATTATCTAAAATCACATGCGGCGTTCCACAGGGTTCCATCCTTGGTCCTATCCTCTTACTCATTTACATAAATGATATCTGCTCCTATTCAGTTCTTAACTTTCTTATATTCGCTGCTGATACATGTGTTACTATCTCTTCTTAAAACCCTCTCGAAGCAATAAACACCATGAGCTCAGGGATCGCTCTCATTCAAACTTGGCTTCACATCAACAAACTTTCCTTATACTTAAACAAAACAAAACTCTTGTTTTTTCAAGCTTTTTCGTAAATCACTTCTTGTTGACCTCCCACCTGTAACTCTTAATAACATTAATATAGAATCTGTGGATCAGTTTAGTTCTTACGTATCATTTTCAACCACAACCTCACATGTACCAATCATATAAATTATATTACTAAAAGCATTTCGCGCAAAATAGGCTTAATTAAACACATCAAAAATAGTCTCAATAGAAAAACTCCCCTTATCCTTTACTTCTCGCTCAACCTCCCTCATCTGTCCTAGGCCAATCCTCTCTGGGGCAACACATATACTACCCATATTGTCCGATTAATTACCTTCCCGTTGCCTTCCCAGCATACTGAGCCTATTTTCAAAAAACTTAAAATTCTGAATACATTTGAACTCAATAAGTTTCTCACTCTTAAAATTGTCCATAAATATATTCATACTACCCTTTACCTTCCTGTAAATTTCCGAAACCACTTCTGTCGACTATTGGAAACTTACCTAACTAGAAATAGTCTTCTCAATCTCATCTTTGTTTGACAGACCTTTTCTGACCGTACATTTGAAACCACTGAGGCTGAGTGGAACAAACTGCCATCCAGAATAAAAGAAATCACATCACAATCAATGTTTAAGGACTCTACCGCTAGTCAGGAGTAAAAAATGCAACTCTTATCTTTTCGTGGCTTTTGCGGGTATTTCCAAACGATGATTATATTAACATCATATATATTTAGAAAGCAGAGGATTTCAAGATTCTAAA
>JAVFBW010139979.1:0-13020 GCA_034783835.1 Mopalia ciliata | reverse complement strand
TGTATATTTTAGACTAATTTTAACACATAATTTTAATATAATACTATAATTTTACCATAATACTATATATTTTAACACATAATATGTATGCGTTTGGAACCAATTCATCTATATTCAAATTGATTTCTCCACTTTTATCATCTTCCTCGATTTTATATTTCTGTTAAAAGCATTACCAATACGGAAAACGCTACATTTAAGATTACGTATATTATTGACTCATTGACACTATCAAGCCTGGAGACCGTGGATGTGTAGTTTAACCGTAAACAATCGTGTTTATGCTCAATAAGACATTACCGGAAGGTCATATTGCATCTTTTACCAAGAGAATATACGACCAGAGCTAGTTTTCCACTTTAACCTTATATTGTGCCGACTGTAACTGTTTAGAAATGAATACACCATAAACTACCCGAATCAAAATGGTACTTCTTAAACCAAGATCCTTCTATTGGTCAAATGTGACACTTAACACGATTGAATAACTACGTCTATAAATATAACATGCTTAAAAGTATTGTACATCTGTTTTATCAATTCAAAATTATTACCAGAGGAGCATCTTACATCGTGGATCAAGATCAAGCATCGGATTGGGTGCCATACCACTGATTTTAGTAGCTTATCGAACGCCAGTATGTTCATTATTATTTCTGCTCCGATCATGAATCATAATACAGTACTAAACATATACTTATTTGCTTATAAGTTTAACTGAGTTTTGCAAAGTGTAGAGTACATAAAAATACGACTCTAATGAAAGAGGCGCATATATGCTAGAATGCAATATTTCGGTTTACGTTAAAGCTGCTTTTTTTATTAGTCTCTTTATTTTATTTTATTAAAGAACTTGGTGAAAGAAAGAAATGAAAAGAAAAAAATAAAACATTAGGTTCGATATAACCGTGGAGACAATATATTGAAGTTTTTGTCGATTTGGTTTATTCTTGTCATTAATTTGCAAGCTGTTTGAGGATGTGATATTGGCAGAAGTAATTCTTATAACAAATGTCTACCCTTTTATCGAGTAATGTGTTTAAGCCACTTTCGATTTCATCCTTGTGGTAAAGCATGATAAAGGAAAACTAGTTGATGATATCAAATAAATAAAACGGAGAATTGTAATCTCAATAGAATACTAATATTCTATATGTAACACAACAAACGCTACATCATCTTATTGACCAGAAAATACTTTTAAAAAACAAACAACCAAAACAAGTCTATCTTATCATTTCGACGATAAATAATCCATGTTTATAATTCGATTGATTACAATTGTGCAACATAAATACAGCATAGCCACAGCAGCCACACAGTTCAATATACATTATAATATTCTGTTGTATTATATATAAACATCCTTTTGAAATCCGTGGTATCAATTTTCAAAGCTGTTACAGAAATACCTTTGTATAGAACAATTGTTTGTCTATAGAATAACTATGCCAGCACTTCTGCAGCACTATTCTGTATTCTCTCCATGTCGTGCAGACGGGTTGGAATTGTAAGGGGGCAAAGCATTTCTACAAATACCGATAAATCAATGGGACTCGAAGAGGTGAATTATAGTCACATAACATGTTTTCAAACACGCGAAAAAACACTATCGTGATAGAGTAAGTAGTGTTGAAAACTATGCTGTCGGCGAGATGAAAGGGGAGCTTGCCGGCAGATCAGTGAAGTATGGTGACGTATGACAGCCACATTGACAACAGATTCACGCTAATTGTCAGACTAGAAATATGCGGAGTTTTTATCCCAAACAGTTTGAAGGCCAAGTGATCATGACGAGCAATAAGCGGAGGCATGCGTTTTTATGTGGCAATCAAGCAATAAGTCTTCTGATGCTAATATAATCGCTAATAGTATTTAATTTATAGCAATATCAAGTTACAAACTGTTACTATTTTTCAAATGTATTTCGACACCTAGTTTTATTATTTGTGACATTACGAGGTAGGCTATAACACCAAAACATCTCCATGGCGTTAATAAAAATAGGAAATGAAAGCCATGCGAAAATTGTTCTTATTATTAGTATGACTGATATCCGGTATGCCCTTCATTGACATTCTACAGGGGTTGGGTACTTCGAATCCCGCGTTCATACCAAGGAGATACCTTATTTAGCTTCTTTTGGACTTCTTAAGGATTGATTCTATTTCTAGGTCTTTGGTACAACGTATAACCATCATATAAACAGACGTCGAATGTTAGCTACTTCAAATTCTTTCAGATCTTAAAAATCTAATAACCGATTAGATCACACCCGGCCTTCATCAACATTTCCTCATAGCCACTTCCATTGACGATTTTGTTTGCGTTATGCGGTTAATCTCTTGCTTATCTCTGCCAAGGTTTACGTATCTTGTGTGGAAATATATAATAGTTGAATATGTTGTAATATCAGTGGATAGCTTAACATGTATGAACACCTGTGACCCGTACTCTCTCCTGGATAGAAGATAAATTATAACACACATTTGGAATATGTACAGGTGTGTTAAATTTGTGTCCACGGCAATAAATCAATCATTTTACGTATCAGTTGATACTCTTCGAAATCAATAAGACATAGTTATCCATTGTAGACCAAGCTATACGCAATTTCAGGAAGTAACTAAATTTTTCCTTTTCCATCGTGTGACTCTAACTTGAATGAGCAGCTCTCGTGGTCACAGTGTATCTAAAGAAAAGGTTCTCGTGGTCTTGAAATATCTCGATGGGGAGATTTATCAGTGAACTATATAGGATTTAGGATTTCTCTTCTGGCTGTATTCGGATTACTCCTCGATTAATATTGACAACATCGCCTTTGGGTGACCCAGCTATATAACGTCAGCCCACGATAAAATGTCAAGCCAACCAAGTATGCCTATGATTACAGTTTGTTTGGTTGGTGTTTAATGGCGTAGTAAAATGTATTTCACTTATATGTCTAAAATATCATTAAGAGTTCGTGCGATCACTTTATGTCGCGTTTAATATGTCAAACACGCTCTGTGTATAAATAGTAGGTTTGTACAATTAAAAAGGCAAGTTAGTAATTTGGTCCTTTCCCTCACTCTATATTGTTTTTGATAAACAGATTTAGCTCGGCTCGTATGGACTTTTTATATGGAAGTTTATATGTCCCGACTCGTGGGTTCACTTTAAACTTTACAGAAATATACGTATATGTTTAATTCATCGACATGCCTGTGGCAGTAAGATTACTTTTATTTTAAATTTATGTTCACTTTTTTCAATCTACAATAGTTTTATAACAGTTCGAAAATGTCCTTACACGAACTGTCTTAGGGTTATTGAATTTAGTCTTGTTCATTACCACACTTTGTATAGCCTGTCGTTTGTATTTATCGCCAGAGGTCGATGCCAAAAAGCAATTTACTGCAGCTTATTCAATACATTGAAAATGTAAGATTCTCCATGTCTCAATGATTATGTCGAGTAAAAGATGAAGACAAATAAGTCTTTTGACTATTGAGAAAAGCCGCACTATATAATAAAACGGTTTATAACATTTGCTGATTATACAATCTTACGGTATCATTCTTATCTTCCAAGGCAAGACGAGAAAGGAGAACGTCGTCTAAAACCTAAAGATATATGTCTGGTCTTATACGCATTTCGGCCCCTGTTTTGTGGAAATCACTCGTCAGTCCGATTTATTTCAAATTTGGATTTAAAAGACCTATAGATATACAATTTATGTAATTGAATATATTGTATGTTAAGACTAGACTATATATAACCGAATGACTGTTTGGTTATATGGAATCCAGACCTTCCCCACTAGACATAATCATGAAGGGGAATGGTATTGGATGAAAGAATACATATGACACCACATATACGCGTACATTATATACTTTACTAGACATACATGCCTTCAGTCGCTTACAACATTCGGATAATAATATGTACAATGCAAGCATATGTCTGTGACCTTACCAGCATATATGTTAAGTATAAAATGTTTGAAACAAAGATGTTATGTACGTCGGTTATATTCAGCGGAAATGCCAGATACTGATTAAGGACTCCGCTTGATTGAAGTACAATGACTTTCCTGTATCTACTCTAAGTCTATCTCTTTAATGATTTAGCTTGTCATATTACAGCTCAATCCTATCTTCAAGTCCAGATCAACGTAATTTCAAGATATCCCGATAAAGCAGAAAAATTAATATAGTGTGACTGTGTTATACGGCATGTCGTCTTTAGGCTGAGTGAACTGGCTTATTTTCCATCATATAAATTGCACTATTCTGCCGAACTGTCAGATGCCATACGTATGTACAACATATGTACATTACAGCTATTTAAAAATGTTTAATTATAAAATAAGGATTCATTGTTGCTTCCTCGTTTTTGTTTATATTGATTTATTAGCGAGCAAAGCCTGTAATTACTTTTTCAAAGCGAATTGTCCTCTTATATGACAGCATTTAATACGAAAATAGAAAAAGGTTTAAAAAAATAATAATAAAAAGAAGATCGTTCGCATCACATTTGTTGTACAGCTGTTGCATATGTAAATAGCATAAAACAGGTCGTGTGATTATACTAAGAAATACACACATATAAGATGTTGGTAATAATAGCTTACATCTAGTGTTAACTTATCCAAGTTAAATTTTGTTAACATTCGTTAATTTATATTGCATTATTGATAAGTTAATTCAAAGTGGTGTGTTCATAATAACAATTGGTCATATTCTCTGTTATAAAATATCGACTATCTATATAGTACATGACAATTACATATAGCATGTATAAGAATTAATTGTAAATATAGAAGATTCTCTTATCAGCTATATTCCGGAAAAAATATTTATTTATGAATACAATTGAATTATGGCCAGGGTAATTCTTTAAAATGAACATGAATATATCTGAATGAACAGTGAACTTAAATGGGTTCAATAAATTATACTTAAATGTGAGATAATAGCGAATACATCATTAATATAGAACTGATATTTTCCTACACATCATATGCGTTTATATTCAAATTTTCGAGAATTGTAATACTATGGTTTATTTACGGGAAACTACGTATTTTTTTTTTTTTTCGTTTCAACATTTATTTTATGTTTGTACTTTTTGACTGGTATAATATATAAGCGAACATGCTTTTTTCATTTATTACCAAATCATAAACTTGAGATAATAAACATAACGAAATATATATTTTTTTTTGTTAGGTTGATACATTATAGCGGTTTTTGGATGCAACTCGATATCAACCTGCGCAATTGTAGCTAGCATAAATACATATACAGCATTTCTTTTTCGATTCAAAATAGCCACAGAATTTTATCATGTCTCGGTTACCATGTGGATTTATATAAACGGGTAAAATAATTTCATACGTTAAAATTCTACCCAGTATTTAAAGCAAAGTAATTTTCTATGTACACTGCTAAGAATTTATCTTTATTTGCTTTTGAATATGCATATATATATTTTATCAAGCTGTATGAATCAACTTACCTCACGGTTATAATATAGCTGATATATACTTGATCTATAAATGCTGTTAATAAAAGGATATTATCTGTGTATAAAATCGACCTAACATCTCGACATTTAACAAAATGTTTAAAATCCCCCATGAAATAGATTTTATTATCGTTACTTATTAACGATACATCTCAAGCGTCAGAGGATTACAGCGAAATATTATAACTACATTGAATAAAAGGCAAAATTGTTAATCTATGGCCAAAGATTGAATGATGAGCTTTGTTACGGATGCAAAACGTGAGTCCAGTTATATGAATGCACAGCACATTGACAATACATAGGAAATAATGGGCTGTCGAATTATGTGACAAAAATTGTCACCTTTGTCTGAGTCATGTTATTCTGTTATATAGCAATGGACGTGAGGATATAAGCTAAATGCTGTAGGAATCTAAGATATACCTTAATTGTGTGGAAAATCTTATATATAAATGTATGATACTACTGAGAGAGGCTTCTTCTTTAGCCCTAACTCTGACACTCTCATAGTTGTGGGTAAGTTGTGTGGAGCGATTGAAGTAACTATTCTTAGTTGATGCATGCCTTTATTTCTCTGATCTTTTCCTCTTTGAAGTCATCTCGGGTGTTACATTGCTGCTTGTGAGGGTAGCTGGTATACACAGCAGATAAATATCACCGCCACTACACTCCATACTACTATAGAACCCTTTGCCACATACACCCTCAAAGCACCCGTCTACTTCTTAAGACTTTTACACGTTATACTTGGATATAGTCAATAAAAAGCCTCATAGTCTTACACTTTTTGTTTGCAATATATACACATATGCTGCACATGAAATAGCGCCAAATCGGTAACTCGAGTTGCCCGAGTTTCAATGTCGCACATGTGCACTGTAAGAAATGTTTGCGCAATTCCATTTCATATAAAACGATTTCTTTATTAACGAAACAACGTTAGTTATGTGTCAAACGTATGATAATTTAAGATAGATGGCCTCCAACTTCTGTTTGGGGTCAATTTCTAATCTATCCACAACTGGTGGTGACGGTGGTGGTAATAGTGCCACATAAAACACAAATGTGGTAACGGCCTGAAGAAACTAAGACATCTCTAACCTGAGGAAACCATGCTTCTAAAACCCACAATCATCAGAATAAAGAAACCACACATCTCAAGCCACAGGAAACCATGCATTTCCAGCTGGCTGAAGAAACCATGCATCTCCAGCCTGAGGAAACCATGCATCTCTAGCTGTCTGAGGACACCATGCATCTTCAGCCTGAGAAAAGCTTGCATCTTCAGCCTGACAACACCATGCATCTCCATCCTGAGAAAAGCGTGCATCTTCAGCCTGAGGATATCAGGCATCTCCAACCTGAGGAAGCTCCAGCCTGAAAACTATGTATCTGCAGCCTGAGGAAACCATGGATCTCCAGCCTGAGGGAACCATTCATCTCCAGACTAAGAAACCATGGAGCTCCAGCCCAAGGAAACCAAGCATATCCAGCATGAGTAAATCTTGTATTTCTGCCTGAGAAAACCATGCATCTCCAGAAGAAACGAAGGCGTCCCCATCCTTGCTTCTTAAACCAGAGGAGACCCTGCTGTTCCAGCCTAAGGAAGCCAGGCATCTCCAGCCTAAGGAAACCATGCTTCTGAAACCCCAGGAAACCATGCATCTCTAACCTAAGGAAACCAAGCCGGAGAAAAACATGCATCTCCAGCCTGAAGAAACCATGGATCTCCAGCCTGAGGAAGCTATGCACCTGCGGCTTGAGGAAACTATGCATCTCAGGCCTGACGGAACCATGCATCTCCAAACTGAGAAACCATGGATCTCCAGCCCAAGGATACTATGCATATCAAGCATGAGTAAACCTCCTATTTCAGCCTGAGGAAACCATGCATCTCCAACTTAAGGAAACTAAGCCAAAGTAACCCAGACATCTTCAGCCTGAGGAAACCATGCTTCTGAAACCCGATGAAACCATGGATCTCCAACCTAAGGAAACCAATCCAGAGAAAAACATGTATTTCCAGCCTGAGGGAACTATGCATCTCAAGCCATAGGTAACCATGCATCTCCAACCTAAGGAAACCATGCATCTCCAACATAAAGACACCAAGCCAGAGAAACCAGGCATCTTCAGCCTGAGGAAACCAAGGATTTCCAGCCTGAGGAAATCATGCATCTCCAGCCTGAAGAAACAATACGCCTCCAGCCTGAGTAAACCATGCATCCGCAACCTTAGGAAACCATGCATTTCCAGTCTGAGGAAACCATGGATCTCCAGCCTGAGGAAACAATCGATATCCAACCTGAGGAAACAATGGATATTAGCACGAGGAAACCATGCATCCCAAACATTAGGAAACCATGCATCCCAAACCTTAGGAAACTATGCATCTCCAACCTTAGGAAACCATGCATCTCCAGCCTGAGGAAACCATGAATCTTCAACCAGAGGAAACAAGGCATCTCCAGCCAAAGGAAACCACGCACCTCCAATCTGAAGGTACCATGCATCTCAAGCCTAAGGAGCCATGCATTTTTTGCCAGAGAAAAACCATGAATCTCCAGGCAGAGCAAATCATGCATCTCCAAGCTGAAGAAACTATGCCCTTTCAGACTTAAGAAATAATACACAGGCTTAGGAACCATCCATCTTCAGCCTGGGGATACCCTGCATCTCAAGCCCGAGGAAACCATGCATATTTAGCCTGGCTGCCTGAGAAACACTATGGATATCCGGCCAGAAGAAAATATGCATCTTCAGCCTAAATAATCCATGACGTTTTAGCCTTAGGAAACCATGCATCTTCAGTATAAGGAAAACATGCATTTTCAGCATTAGGAGACAATGCATATCCAGCCCGAGGAAAACATGCATCTTCAGTTTGAGAAAACCATGCATCTCTAGCCGAAGAAAACCATGGATCACCAGCCTGAGGACTCCATGCACTTTCAGCCTTGAGCAACCCTGCATCTCCAACTAAGGAAACTATGCATCTTAAGCCTGAGAAAACCATGCATCTTCAGCCTGACAAAAACTAGGAATCTTCAGGCTGAGGAAACCATGCATCTCAAGCGCGACAAAAACCATGAATCTCCAGGGGAAATCATGCATCTCCAGCCTGAGGAAACCGTGCATCTCAAGCCTGAGGAAACCATGCATCTCAAGCCTGAGGAAACCGTGCATCTCAAGCCTGAGAAAAAACACGAATCTCCAGCCTGAGGAAACCATGCTTCTCAATCCAGAGGAAACCAGGCATCTACAGCTAGAGGAAAACGTGCATCTCCAGCCTGAAGAAACCATGCATCTTCAGTCTGAGAAAACCGTGCATCTCCAGCCCGAGGAAACCGTGCAACTCAAGCTTGAGAAAAACCAGGCATCTCCAGCCAGAAGAAACCATGCATCTCCAGCCTGAAGAAACCATGCATCTCCAGCCCGAGGAAACACTGCATTTTCGGACTGAGGGAACCATGCATCTCCAGCCTGAGAAAACACTGCATCTCCAGCCAGAGGAAACCATGCTTTTCAATCTAGAAGAAACCAGGCATCTCCAGCCAGAATAAACCAGACATCTCCAGTCTGAGGAAACCATGCATCTCCAGACTGAGGAAACCATGCATCTCCATCCTGAAGAAACACTGCATCTTCAGATTGAGGAAACCGTGCATTTCAAGCCTGAGAAAAACCATGAATCTCCAGCCAGAGGAAACAATGCTTTTCAATCTAGAAGAAACTAGGCATCTCCAGCCAGAAGAAACCATGCATCTCCAGTCTGAGGAAACCATGCATCTCCAGCCTGGGAAACACTGCATCTTCAGACGAGGAAACCATGCATCTCCAGTCTGAGGAAACACTGCATCTTCCAACTAAGGAAACCATGCATCTCAAACCTGACAAAACCATGCATCTCCAGCCTGAGGAAAACGTGCATCTCCAGCCTGAGGAAACACTGCATCTCAAGCCTGAGAAAAACCATGAATTTCCAGCCAGAGGAAACCATGCTTTCCAATCTAGAAAGAAACCAAGCATCTCCAGCCTGAGGAAACCATGCATCTCCAGCCAGAGGAAACCATGCTTTTCAATCTAGAAGAAACTAGGCATCTCCAGCCAAAAGAAACCATGCATCTCCAGTCTGGGGAAACAATGCATCTCCAGCCTGGGGAAACACTGCATCTTCAGACGGAGGAAACCATGCATCTCCAGCCTGATGAAACACTGCATCTTCAGACTGAGGAAACCATGCATCTCCATCTAGAAGAAACCAAGCATCTCCAGCCTGAGGAAACCATGCTTCTCCATCTAGAAGAAACCAAGCATCTCCAGCCTGAGGAAACCATGCATCTCCAGTCTGAGGGAACCATGCTTCTCCATCTAGAAGAAACCAAGCATCTCCAGTCTGAGGAAACCATGCATGTCCAGTCTGAGGAAACCATGCATCTCCAGTCTGAGGAAATCATGCATCTCCAGTCTGAGGAAACACTGCATCTTCAGACTGAGGAAACCATGCATCTCAAACCTGACAAAACCATGCATCTCCAGTCTGAGGAAAACGTGCATCTCCAGCCTGAGGAAACACTGCATCTCAAGCCTGAGAAAAACCATGAATCTCCAGCCAGAGGAAACCATGCTTCTCAATCTAGAAAGAAACCAAGCATCTCCAGCCTGAGGAAACCATGCATCTCCAGCCTGAGGTAACACTGCATCTTCAGACTGAGGAAACCATGCATCTCAAATCTGAGAAAACCGTGCATCTCAAGCATGAGGAAAACGTGCATCTCCAGCCTGAGGAAACCATGCATCTCAAATCTGAGAAAACCGTGCATCTCAAGCATGAGGAAACTATGAATCTCCAGCCTGAGAAGACCGCGCATCTCCAGCCTGAGGAAATCAAGCATCTCCAACCCGAAGAAACCGTGCATCTCCAGCCTGAGGAAAACCGTGCATCTCCAACCGAGGAAACCGTGCATCTCCAGCCAATGGAAACCATACATCTCCAGCCTTAAGAAACCACACATCTCAAGGAAAATTAACATGCATCTCCAGTTGAAATGTCACTTCACGAGCATATTAAAAATACACATGATTGAAGACTAGAGAGTTATAATCAGTATTTGGATTCAATTTGATCTCATTTAAACTGTTTATACGTCCTGTTTTTATCAAGAGTATCAAGAGGAGAGAATTTCTCTCAATATATAGCAAACGTTAATAAAGTGTTTTAAGGTATAAAGAAACCAACCGAAAATTCTGTCTGAATGCTGCAATAAGTTAAATCAGCGTTGAACAAGAACGACTTCTTTATGACACTCTGGTAATTTTTAGTCCAGTCTTCAGGATTATGAATTTATGTTTGAAATTAAAGTAACTTTGGCACTCGGTTTACTGATTAAACCATTTTTCGGGTGTAAGTGTAACTTTAATTCGAGACGAGAGGTGATTGTATGCGGGAAGTTCACTACGTTTTGTTACCTTTTGTTATCTTCCTTACTTTTAAGGTTGACTGACTTTTGGATGCTTATCTCATCTGTCATCCTGTACCAATCACTTTCGCGGTATTTATAGCGATTATGAAGGCTTTGAATAGCTACCTTCTTAATAATAAAAACGGTCCAGAAATTTTATGTTGTTTTGTTATTCGTAAGCGTGAAAATAAGTATCCCATGAATATTTAATTATACAGAAAAAGTTGAAAATAAAAATCACAAATGCTATAGATTCATTTATTTAATCATTATTTATCTTAACGTGTTATCTTCATAAATTAACGTCTTGATAATGTAACCATAATATTATAACTTAACATATCGTGCTATTGCTACATAGATGGCTTCAACGTTTTATATCACATGGAAACTCACTGGATTTGTTTGTTCAGGCTCGTTCATGGTTAGCAGTAAATCATTAGTCATTCAGTCAGGCAGAAAATGTTCTGACTGATCAAAGAAAAATGACGCAATAGCCCCTAATCACTGTACAATCAGTGAGTGTTTTGGGTTGGTGATTCCCGTGGTTTTGTCAACCCTGGTCACATACCTTAACAGATTGCCTCCAGCTGACTGATCACATCAATATAGGTCTGACATGCAGCGAGTCGCAACAGATTTAACAAAATAATCCGAACAGACTGATCAGTTATAAAATCTCCAGCACACTGCAAGATTTCCACAATCATCCTTTCTTTTACATCATGATTACAATTTTGGCAAGGTGTTTCCATATACGGCATATAAAAATTTAGCATTTGCTGCTTAAAGAAATGTAGTAAACTAGCCAGCCTTTTATCTGATAAACAGATAAACACATTATCATAAAATTCTAGTTACTAAGGATGAAGGTATTTTGTGATTTTGTCGTATATATTCGGCTACACTTTTTTGTTTGTTTATATTTCAGAATATTGAAAGAAGAAGTTAAAATCCAGTCGTATCGAAAAGCGAACAAAATTAACGATATACTGGTGTGGATAATTGTGTGTATAATACAGATGAGGACGGTTCAGTTGAGAGAAACAGGCCTCCAGGGGGAGTGACCACTTCCGGTTTGTCTGTGAGTGATTGTGCAGTGATCATGTCAGTGTTAAAGCAAGCAGTCACGATCAAACCCGGGCCTTACTCTATAGCTTCTATAACTCTTCCGTCAACAGAGCATGATATGTGACAGCACAATAGGACGGCCCGAATACTACACAATACAAACGTGATGCATTATTTTATAACAAAATAATAATGATCCGAGCTACGAATCGAGTGAACTACGTTGACGATGTGTTTTGAAACAGTCCAGAAAATCACAGATGCAGAGTTCTGTATGATATCTCTTATAGTCTTTCATAACATATGTAGCCTTATTGTGGAATACATAGTTTCAGTGAACATAACATGTCATTTTTAGTTTTAGCACTTTTAATAATTGTTTGTGTTGAATTAATACTGTCCCATTATGTTTAATGTACTGAGTTTTCTAAGAGATTTCATATGTCAAACTCCATCTTGAATCGCCAAAAGCATTGATAAAGATGAAGAACTGCGGTTGGGATATTAGACTTGTATTATGCTGATAAGTTATATAGCACTGCATCGAAACCGAATGCTGAGGGATTACACGCTGTGGCTAGGAAAACCCTTATGTAGTATAGTTATCATCTGATGAGAAAACGGATGATCGAAAACACGACAATGGGCTTGTGTGACATTTAATGGTTTAGAACCAATTATATTGTTATGTCAGGTTCCTCTGTCGAAGATTAAACAATATAGTGGAGTATGTAATCTACCCGATCGAAGATTAAACAACGTAATGGAATATATAATCCACTCGGTCGAAGTGGAAGCAACAGAGTGGAATATATAATCTAGTCGCTGGAAGATTAAACAACAGAGTGGAATATATAATCCACTCGGTCGAAGAGGAAGCAACAGAGTGGAGTATGTAATCCACTCAGTCGAAGATTGAACAACTGGGTGGAATATATAATCCACTCAGTCGAAGATTATACAACAGAGT
>JAVFBW010139968.1:0-13020 GCA_034783835.1 Mopalia ciliata | reverse complement strand
GATATTAGTGATGGATATAAGAAATATATTGGCATGATTCACATAAAGATGAAGATATTAGTGGTGGATATAAGAAAAATATATTGGCATAGTTCACATAGAAATGAAGATATTAGTGATGGATATAAGAAATATATTGGCATGATTCACATAAAGATGAAGATATTAGTGGTGGATATAAGAAATATATTGGCATTGTTCACATATAGATGCAGATATTAGTGGTTAATATATGAAATATATCGGCATGGTTCACAAATTGTTTAAGATAAGGTGGGTAAATATTGACATGGTCTTGCTGGGGCTCAGAAGGGTTCAATCCATATTGATACTATAATTTAAACATGGTTCACATTTAACTAAATATATCCTGAGTTAGTAGAGATAATGATAGGTTTCACATTCAGCTATTAAAATATATCCTGATTTAATAAAATAAATATTAGGAAAGGTTTCTTTGAGGTACAAAAATATCCTGAGTATTGATACAGTTTTGAACAAGATTCATTTTAGCTAAAGGCATCATCAGTCACAATGGATAAGGTATCGACAGGGTTCACAAATAATTATCCTTGGCCAGTATAGTGCAGTCGGGAAGGCTAGCATACAGTTGTTTAAACCATAAAGCCATTACAAGGTTTTGTTTTTCTGTTTGTTTGTAAAGAGTTGCGTCATGGGCGAGTTCCCATATCTATTCCAAACTTGTCAACGACCAAGTATTTAAAGGAACAAGACAGTGGGTGGAATTTAGAGCAAAATGCGTCACACACTCGTTCTTCGAGATGACAATGAGGCGAACAAGGAACTCTGAATGACATATTCATATCAAGATATATTACAACAAAGAATACCATAGATGCATCGAAACCATACCTTTTGGTGGCTTAGGTTGTGAACAGTACAGACCGAGGATGTGTGCAAATGCACACGACCCACGGAGGCTGTACTCGCATTGACTGATATCTTCCTCATCACCAGTACAAGCGAATCCATATAAGATCTTCTCTAACGTTCCAAATCCAAATGATGCGCAGCAAGTCCATGACTCGTATCTGCAGCATATGAGTATTTGTTTGATAATTGACATAATTAGAAGTAAACCAATACACATTATGAGGAATAAGGCTGCAATTATCACTTTTCCCCAACATCTTTATACAATATGTTTATCAGTAATAAAACACATCGAAATTTTAATCAAATAGAAATCACAAACACATGGAGAGTTTATGTTAAACAAAAACCTCTGTATTTAATAATTAGTCTGGTAATGTTATTTTGTGAAAGCTTGCAAGCTTTTAATATTTTTTACCTTTGAAATCCAAGCATGTTACACATAACTCTCCCTTCTTCCTCGCCAAATTCTTCCGAACAAACTGCACTCCACTCCCCATCTCGAAAGACCTCTACTCTACCTGAATTATCTGTTCCAGCAGCAAGGCGAATAGAAGGCGACGCTGAAATTGAGAAAAGAGAAAGTTGATATTTTTTTTAAAAAGTTAGCTTTAGGAACGTTAACGATTCTGTTTTAGGTTTCCACACCGTTCTTACTTGATTAGCATGTCACTGATACAAGCATGCCAATTTTTCTGGTGTATCTCAAATGGTTTTCGAGAAAACCGAGTTTAAAAAATTAAATTGTGACAAAAAATGCAGAGCCAGAAATCGTGCAAAATCCATTAAGATGTACAATGGCAAAGAACTGAGCATCTTTAAATTTTACATTTAATGACTTAAACTCTATATCTGGATTTATTTAAATATTTTTTTTAATAAGGGATTGTCCATACTTAAAGTTCTGCCACTGACATCGCTGTATATTAAAGTACACAGCTTGAAATTTTAATTATTTCACCACAGTAGCGCGTACAAGTATAAATTAAATTGAATTTGAAATTGAATTACATGTATTTCAATTTGAATAAGTAATATACTAGTACCATTGGACAAAGGTGTTTTGACCCAGAAACTTGACAATCCTGACGTGTTCCTATAGCCACAAAAATAACTTGTGTTGAAGATACAGCTTACGGATTCGGCTGCAAAAGAAAATATACTATTAACAATGCTGACTTCAATGATTTCCACAATATTTTCCTATATATATTTGGTTCAATTTTTTTTAGTTTATAAGAAATCTTTTAGACTTAAAGAGAGTATGCAGAAGTCTAGTTTCTGTTTTCAAAGGCTCTTTACAAATGTATTATCTATCTTAAGTGATTAAAACGTTGATCTTACCACACATAGCGTTACTTTCATCTGACAAATCGTCAGTCGAACAGTCTGGTACTGCGTTACATACAGCCACCCTAGGGATACAGGCCAATGTCGAACCGCATCTAAATTCGTTATTACTGCAAACTTAAAATCAATATAAAAAAAAAATGTTTATTCAAAGGAAAAGGTGTCAAGAATAAACTAAATGAGAATTAATTTTCGTCCTTGTCAACGATTGTTTCTTGTAGCTCTTTAGGTGGGAGAGCACCAATATCATACTACACATATTTACATTAGAGTTAGTTTATTATATTTAACATCTAAAATTCATAGTCATTCCTAAATTAGCTCCAAAATCATTGCTTTTTTATTGTTATATTATTTTGCATGTTACCAGACATGATCCCTATTATACAAACTAATTAATGATACTGTCTGTATTGGTATGAACTAATTGCTGTGTTCATTTAATATCACAAAATGTAAAGATAGCAATCGGTTCACTGTATTAGACCTACCTGGAGCTTCACATGCATCCGTTGATAGCTCAATGTTGTCAATTCGTATGTAATCTGTATTATCGGTAACTCCGTGTCCTTTGAACACGATCCTGTAAGCATTACGTCCGATGAAGTTCAAGGGTATGCGAATGGATCTCCATGTCTGATGGCCGGAAGATTTAAGACTCCAAATTAAATCCCCGTTGAAGTGTTCTTCTTTCTCTGGTAATTCACCCCCAGTAACGTACACCGACAGACCCGTCGTGAATGTCGCATCAAATTTGTACCTCAGAGACAAACAGCCAACCAAAGTGGATTGTCGGATGATAGGACTAGAGAGGTAGCCGTATGCATACACATTACCATATTGGTTTCTTGAAGCAAATACAATGTGGCCATCTGAAAAACATTAACATATATCACATACATCATTCAGTACACATAGGTTTTATTCTTTTTGGTCTATAAGGCAAATAATTCACATGGAACCCAGCTATCTCCCGGATACCGCATTGACACATACGGAGAAATATCTCATGGGATTCTGTCATTTCCACGAGGTCGACAAGAAGACTCCGTTGTGTAAGCGGTCAATCGAAAATGGATCAGTATTCCAACACGCTTATCACAAAGCCACGATCGCTTACCTATTTACTAAAATGTCAATTTGACATGAAAAGCGGAAGTGCTATTTGGGACTTTTTGTAACTCTGGGTTACATCTGTGTATATGTAGAAAATATGTTAATTTTTTTTTTTGCCTATCTGCAAAATTATAAATATTATGCTAGAAATCCTTTATTATCAATATTTATTATGATAAATAAAACTTCAATTTAGTTCAATTCAATTCAATACCGGTAGTGGATTCAAGTGGTTTTTGCCATACCATGTACTGTACCTATCACACCAATTAGAAAGCGACGCGCGCTCTTCGCCTCTGACCATTTTTCAACTATATAGTCCTCAGTTTTTCCAATAGAATGATATCTAATAAATCTTAAATTAATTTTACCTGTACATGGATATTACCTTGGTCGATGGACTCCATACTGTCAGTTAGGTTAATTCTCCAGGTGGCTGTATCATACAGACTGTGATACCCAGAGAAGCCATAGTTAAAATATGTCGTTACTGAAACTGAAACACAATTAATTAGAAAAAATACATATATTGAATAGATGAAGAGTGATCAATTTGCTTGTCTCCATCGGGATTCAAACACGAGAGCCTACCGAGCTACACAGGCTCACTGCAGATTGAATCCCAAATTCTAAGCCAGTGAAGACGGCGATATTCAAACAGTACAAATATATATGGTTAATTAATTTACGGATTAAAAAAACTTTTTTATTTTGATTGTTGCGTTTCCGTGTCTACTCAGTCATGTTTTTTCAAGAGAAACATCCTGGTTGCATGTAAACGATGCCTGGGTAGACATGATAATGTTGCACCTATGAATACCAAAAAGTTGTAATCCATAAAGCTTTGTGTTTTGTTGAGAGCATCAGCTTCTTACTTCCTAGTCAATTGGTTAATTGATGTTAAACGATTTCCGCTGAATAAACTGCCAAAAATTAAAGAGAGGGTAACATTAATGTATGCAGCCACCTTTCAAGGGCAATTCTAAAAAATAAATTCATTGGCTGCTTTTCCTTTCTAATCTTTTTGAAACTCGAGTCGTATGAAGGGTTGCTACTTGTTCATTGAATTCAAAATAACCGTAGTCGTTATCAACTCCATTTCAAATACAGCAAACTATTATTCAGCATATTATAAAGAGACTTAACACAAAACATGTTTGGATACAATTCTCACCTTGATAAAATATATGCGCAAGCGAATTGTTGTGCCAAGCTTTCTTTTTTGACTCGAACTAAGTCAAGACTACCTATTTCACTTGTATAACGTTCACACTTGCTACATAAGTAGTAAAATTGAAACAAAACTTCGAAAACGTAACCATGCAATTGCAAAGTACTCATCGTTTGATTTCTTTGATTGGTGTTTAACGCAGTACTAAGGGATACTTCACTCACATGACGGCGTATCAGACCAATTGGTGAAGGAAACCCCCTAGAAACCATTGACAATAAAAAGATGAGAAAATCATGGGACTATATACAAGGACATCACAACACATCGGCTTCATGGTGCCCCTTGCCTCCAAGAACAACAGCAATGAAAACAGAAAGCTTACGCCAAGCAACCCGCTCACCAGTTTGACCTCCTAAGACATTTGATACACATTGTTTGTTTGTTTGATTGATTGGGTTTTAATTTCATACTCAAGGGTATTTTACTTATATGACGATGGATTGTCCCCTTCCCATTGCTCTTTGGCTTATTAGCGTGAAAAAACGGAAGGAAATCTGGTAAAAACCCCCCCTGCGATTGCCGGAGCCACATCTTGTGATTCTCTCATATACCTTAGGGTAAACAGACGGACACGATTCCCTGAACGGAATATCGAACTAGGCTCAGAAAGCGTACACCCATAGTAGACTCCAACCTGTACGACAGGCTAACCAATGATATGTTCCACATATGTTAACAAGGTCTAACTATTGCTGGTTATAAGGTTATAGTTGCTTTCTTTTTAAATGGTTAATTCTGGGTTATTCATGTAAGCAGTTACCTGGTTCACATTGTCGAGGCGACAAACTAATATCATCCATGTTTAATATATCATTGTTGCTAAATGATGCTGATCCCGATTGAGCTCTGAACTGGAAAAATAATTGGTCGCTGTACGCAGGAATATTGACTGATATTCTAACCAAGCGGAGCCTGAAGTCAGCTGCACCAAAATGTCTGAAGGGTCGGACCACACCATGAACAGAAGCGAAGAGCTTCAATATCGCGCCCAGGTCTGTAGCCGAAGTGAATAGTAGGAAGGTGAGACATCGCTCTGACGACATTGCAGTAAACTTCGGTGAACCCAGATTCACAGTGCCCAGAGAGGGAAGGTGAGTCGACATATGGGTGCCTGCAATGGTAAAAAGAAAGCGTATTCATTGATATTAAAATTTCCTGGTCACGCTGAGACAATGAGACTGTCCAAATCGGGCTACTGGTAAGTAGAAACTTGGTTTAAGGTTTGCTGTTTCAAACAGTTCTGTAGGCCTACATATAGTTATGAATACAAATATATTTTGCTGTAATATATATTGAAATATTTTTTGCGATAATAAAAGTTTAAAACAGTAAAATATCAGCATAACAAAATTGTGTAAGCCCGCATTTACCATTATGCTGAATTCGCTGTTTTTGTAAACGGCTGACGTCACTTCCGATATTTAAAAGTAATCGCCATAAGTCTAGAATCAAAGAAAGAAATGCATGAAAGCTTGTTGAAAGTTACTGCTCTTCTTATTTTAGATTGAATTTACCTATTTGTTGTCCATCTTCTACAGCGAGGATCTGCCATTTTGCATTCCGATTGTGTGGCCTGGCGTTATAATAGCCACATGTGCCATTCTCAAATGAGCAGTTAGGAGAGGTGTTACGACCTGTAGAACATACACGAATGGCATAAGGTGAATATAAACTTATTGTATTACTAAAAGAACTCAAAATATTAAACAGATTTTGTTAATGATGAGTATAGATAAAGTGTTGGTTTTCGTCTGATCAGGAAAATCTATAGCTACGAAAAGTGTTTTAAGCTGAGTAAATCGGCACAGACAATTTCATGACTCTACGACAGTCACCATAGCAACCCCGCTTGTCATATTGCGTACCAGGCTGAACACAAATCAAATAAAGGAAGAATCATAGCTATTACAACAGAGATTAAGGGAATTTGTATATTAGTAGTGACGTGATATGGGACTTGAAATCAGCAGTAAATGGGGGCCAACGAGAAAAAAATCTAGTCTATGTTGAAATCAAACAGCTGTTTAATTTGTATTGTAAAAAAGTAGCCTTTTCCTAAAAATAGTATCTTTCGGTTATTTATACATGAATAAGGGCAGATATATACATGTAGCCTTCAAAACGACCTTATCGAGATACATACGCTCATACATAGATCAGCTTACCTGGACAACAACACCAAGAAGCAAAGAGTATTGTTATGGGCGCTCCATTGTTACATAGAAACTTATCTCCATCAGTTTGTGTAGAATTTGAGAGAATTTGTTTTATTAATCGTCATCCCAGTGAGAGTGTTAATAATGCTTTGTGGAAATATATTTGATATATATTTGATAGAAATGTGTGAAATATAAAGTTTTTAATGGAATGCACATTTTATGGGACAAAACCAGTTGGTTATTGGCGCCGATAAAGATTTCTATGAAAGTTCTTTTTATCATAATGTTATAGCCCTATGTTTCACGGCCTAACTCGAGTCATTGGAGATATTAAAAATGTCCGAACCTCTGTTATGGGAATTTCGTTACCAATACAATATAGACATATATATCTAAAATTCCACTTGGAAAATACTGCAGTCGGGTTGAAAGTCAACAACCTTTCTTTTTAATCCAAACGTCTTGTACACTCTCTGGGCTTGCTTTTACGAATTTTGTTGTACAGTTTTCACCGTTGCTGATACTATTCTATTTACATCATAAATTGTTTCAATTACATATTATTATTTTTTTAACTTGTAGTAAAAGGCTAAAGCTATAGTTGACATGTTCCCATGCTATTGAACAATAATTGTCCAAATATCACTTATTTTTAGAGATTAAATATAATGAATAATTTTTGAGTCTTTTAGAAAGTGAAGATTAACAGTATAATAACGAAAAATAACGAAACTACTGAGATTAAATATAGTTTAAGGTTTGAGTGTGTTAGTGTCTCCATATAATTAGCGAAATGTTAAGGAGCCATAGTCCTATCTCACTTAAGGATATCAAGCAAAGGCCGACAGTTAATTCTGTCTCAATGTACTGACATTCGTCCAGCCAGCGATTACCTCCCCTGTGCAACAATTTAGATAAACCTGGCACAATGGGGATGTTTGTATTAAGCGGCAAGTGTAAAATAAAAACAGCTTTTGTTTTTACATGTACTATGCATAAATGCTTTCTTATTTTAGCGCAATTTTTTTTTTTGTTACAGCAATATGCCATACTTTATGATTTATTTTAAAGAAGTATATTGAGTTAATATATTTCACTGGTCTGTGCTTAGGCATTTTTAAATGAAAAAGAAATCGAGACATTCAAGGTCATATCACTTTCAAGGTCATATTATGTTCATCTTTCGGCTCATTACATTTGTTAAAAGAATTCAATGAATATAACTTTTAACATGTGTACTGATTTAATTGTTATAAATTCTTTCATATCTAGTTTACGTTATTGGAGACAAACCTTGATCAACCTTAGGCGTGCTTGTTGGTGTGGGTTCGGTTACCATACAGGGATTTTCGCTGTACACAATGTTATCCACCCCTATAGTCATATTTGACACCGTGGTTCCAGATGCACTCAGGACGAAGCGGTAGGTATTTGCTCCTAAGTTAGCCAGGTTAATCCGTATAGTCTCCCAAGACCGATCATCGTGAAGAGACACAGACCAAATCTCTTCGCCAACAAACTGCAAAGGTGTTTCCGGCAACTCGCCCATAACGACATAGATAGCTAACAAGCCTTGACCTGCACCGGTTTTTCGGAAATCCATCGAGATACAACCCTGCAGTTGTGGCACTACAATTGGAGGGCTGGCTATCATCGCTCTTAACGTCAGCTTTGTTGAAAACACCAAATGCCGATCTAAAAAAATAAAGCCCAAACGAAAAAAAAAAAACAAAACAAAAAAAAAACATGAAATAATTTATAATTATATCTTATATAAGTCAGAAGACATGCATATTGTCTATATTTCCATGGTCTTATAACCATGAAAATGATAGGTAATATAACCTATTAAAGTGGACAGGGTTTCGGAGGTAAACGTTTTATAACATATGGGAGCAGTTCTTTACAATGACATAAGTTTTATAACAGTTGCATAAATTTGTATTATTCTATCTCACACCGGAAGATACATAAACAAAGGTTACAACATATTGGAGTATAACTGTATGCAAAGGATTACTTTTATTCAATAATTGAGAGTATTATTGGCCGTACAAAATATTATTCCACGCATTTAACGGCATATCAGACAAATTGGTAATTAAACTTACAAATGCCGGTCTGAGACTATCAACGTGTGCAGATTTAAAACGCCATAATAAACCAGTTGTATTCGGTTTTACTTGGTATTTTCCAGTTAAATAAGGCATTGTCCCCTTTTTCTGACTTGATTTAACACGGTGGAAATCTGAGAGTAAACCTTACAACATCCATGCACCCCACGATAGCCATATTCAACTTACATATATGTATTCGGACATATATTTATACAGCTACTTTAATAAAGTATTCCTTAAACTTGAGAAAAATTAGCGAACTGGCAAGCATCAATTAATTAAATAAACGCCGTTTTCAAAAACTTTTAATGGTAAAAAAGGATATATTATAAGCGACAATTGTAAAAATATAACTTAGGCTCATATTTATTTCACGTTTAACTTTAATTGAAAATGAAAGGCAGGAATTCGGCAAAATATTGCTGAACTTACGCGGGACACGAGCCAGTCCGCGATACATCAAAATAGCATATGTAGTCCAACACACTGAACATTATTGTACAACGACTGCGGACCCAAAACCGGTTTGATATTGTCTGATCTCGAGGACCCATGACACATACACACGCCCTGTTACACAGCGGCTTCAGTAGTCTATACCTGTTAGACCTCCAGTTGAACTCCTACTCGTTAACCAGCCAGCTGAATGGAACAAGGGCTGATATCCACATATCCCTGCATCCGAAAAGCTACAGCTGATTGAATCTAAAATTAAAGAAAAGGAAAAATACACAATTATCTTTAATTTAGAGGCTTTTCCTAGGTTTATGAATCATAAATGGTTCACATAGTAACTCAAATCACAATTTTCATTAATTGATGAATCATAAACTGTTGAACACATTAAGGGCGTTACATAAAGAAACACATCCCTATTTAAATATTATTCTTGATGCCAAATTCTAATTGATTGTGGCAAAAAAATCAATGGCAAGATAGATTTCAAATGTATTTTTGACCTGATGAAGGGATACAGTTTATCTTTCCAACCGTTATGCACTATCACAAAATGAGGTGGTAATCGACTTTAACAGGAAGTTAAACGAAAAAGTTACGGATCGACATAACATTGAGGGCCAATTCTTGCCAATGACATGGCCTGCAAAAACAAATACGGAGAATAG
Source organism: Mopalia ciliata (assembly GCA_034783835.1). Taxonomy (NCBI): domain Eukaryota; kingdom Metazoa; phylum Mollusca; class Polyplacophora; order Chitonida; family Mopaliidae; genus Mopalia; species Mopalia ciliata. The sequence goes on along the minus strand of JAVFBW010139968.1, from coordinate 3,026 downwards.
CGAAACATGTAAATAAGGTATAATTTTGAGTTATGTAGTGAACATAAGTATATGTTAATTCTTTCGCAAACTCACCCTGGTGACACCGGCTTGTCCCAAGAGAGACTTCGTCAATGGCATAGGAAAGTGACGGCCCCCTTTGTGATTCCCCCGAAAGTATTAGATCCGCACTGATTACAAATTGGTCTACTGATTTAGGTAGAGTCACAAACACTCTGGTGTAATTTTCTCCATACACAGAATCATCTAAATGCTGTCTAAAATCGGGAGCATGGAACTGCGCTATTGCCAATGTCTTGTTGTTAACCATAGCATCAACCCTCAAAACTGCTTCCGGGTCACTAAGTTTAGTAAACCAAAAGAATGTCAGACAGCTCGGTGTTGGAAGTGGTGGAAACTCGGGCGAGGCAAAGCTACCAGATCTGCCCAAAAATGAAACCATGTAACCTAAAAGGAAACAACAACAACAACCAAAAAGATATAGCCATCATCAAGTTGGATTCTCTATGAGCGATTCGTAGTTACGACTAGAGGTGGATTCACCTTATTTTAAGTATTTTGATTGATCAAGAAAAGGGAAGAAACTGTCAACTAATCCGAACTCAACAAAAAAGGCACACAACCAGAAATCTTAACCACAAATCACACCATGAGAAAACAACTTTATCAGAACTTGTACACAGTTATTGAGCCAGAGTGAATGTTTGTTCGGCACTGAATATGGAAATATGTGCTTCAGAGACTATGTCATAGTGAAGTCCAAAAACAATATACAAGCTACACCTTTGGCTGGACATATAGCATATATGAAGCGTGTTTCTGGTTTATTTCACGAATGAAAGCGTTTATGTCCCTGACATTTGATTAACTTTGTTAATGGGTTTCCGTACTCGTGTTCAAAATAGATAATGTGTCTATAAATTCGATACTGAATTGGTCATGGGTCTACATATTCGATCCTCTGGGCTTTCCAACATTTATTTAATTGCCCGGCTACTATAAGAGCCGTTTAGAACTCCTCTAAATAGACGCACTTCACTATATTACTTTACTCACAACAAGTGTCAGATCTCGTGTATTATGAACAAAATCGTGATTTTGTATAGTTATTGTGAACGGTCAAATGCACCGTCCAGTGACCACTTAGAACATGCGTAGTTTGCTGATATTAGCTTTAATGAACATTTTTCTTCCTTAACTATTATAGTAAGAAGCTCTTAAAATATTCAACAATCAGTCATTTTTACGTTTTTTTGGATGCCACACTAAACTCGTCAGAAGCTCATCAACCACCGTTCAATTATCACTTATCAACATGCAGCTTGTTAATATTAGCCTTGTGGGACATGTTCCTTCGTAAACTTAATGTTAGACAATCTTAAAATGTTCAACAATGCCGAAGTGAACTCGACAAAAGATCATGGTTTTTCTGACACACATGACACAGGAACACCCCATGAAACTTGTCAGACGATTTGTCAGACGATCTGGCATACTGGTAGAATTGAACGATAAATTGCAAACTATTAACGCAACTACACAGCCACCCCAGGGAATCACCAAGGAGGTTCGCTTTAGATTTGAAAAAGACGGGAGAATATCATACACCTGTCACCTGTTGTTTGTTATATGATAAACGGATGACGATGACCAGTTGTTCAACCAAATACCCAATTGGCAACGTTTAATGAAGAATGACATTTTATTTAATACGGGGGATTCCAGTTATGACGTTACGACAACAGAGTGACGTCCCTTTGCGAAATAACGTAATCGGTTTACGATTTTTAACCTGGGCGTTATAGGGAATATTGCAAATCAACAGGTGAAGTTTTTTAAGAACACATGGATTTCCCTTTCCCATATCTTAAAATATTATTTTAAGCAAAAGTTACAATTTTAAAGCTTTATTTTCCTGAGAACCAACAATGCGTAATGTTAAAGTATAGACAGCCTGCCCTCCCGTGTCATAAAGTGGCACCGTCATTTCGTAAAGGGACGCCACTCCGTTGTCATAACGTCACAATTCAAAATCTACGTATTGTTTGATTGGTTGATTGATTGATTGCTTGTTGTTAGATATCATGCTTAAAGGCACCTTTCTTATGCTACGGCGGCGCGTGTCATCTATAATGGACACTAGCACAATCATACAATGTGAAGCTTTTGATACTGTGGAAAAGTAAACCTCCCTACAGTGTAGCCCTAAATGACGTCTTACCTTCCCAATGTTCTTTTGGTCTTGTTATGTGTCATGTATCAACGTCATAACGGGATGGCTAATTTTTCCTGAAGGAACCTAGTGCAGTCCCTTCGATACTTCCTTCAAGACAGCTCCCGGCCTCAAAATCTGGTCTATGTGTGCCTAGTAGCATAAGGTCTCGGTAACAGTCATTTCTGATACTTTATCGTCCGTATATCACATATTGCTTTTCTATGTTATAATGCGCAAAGAGCAGAAATGTCAATGTGTTTGGTATGGAAAGCCATTTTCTGGATATTGAGTGCTGGTTTATGTGAAATACTGACGACAAAGTATCTGAATTGAGTGTTACCGAGACCTTTGCTACTGTATCGTTTTACAGTGCAGCTTTTTTTTACAAAAACTTATGTTAAATAAACGTTACACAAAGCAAATCGATAGATAGTATTTTGGGCTGACTTTACCTCTGTCAGACAGTGTATTGTGGTCTTTGGAAGGAAAGAAATTCCAGAAATAGTCCTTCCTTGCCCTTATTCTCCTCCATGGTGTCGCGGAGTTCTCGAACGAATACCCACAGCCTCCATACTCAAAGGTACAATTGACAGACCTGACTGAAATACAGAAAAACAGGTTCATGGTTTGTTTGCTGGAATAAACAGGATCACTGCAATATGTAGGATGCCTCGAATATTCAGGATAATTGTAAAACAAAGGTTTCCTTGAATATACATTGTGAAATACAGGGCGACTGGAATGTGCAATATCATTGTAAATAAGAGAGTGACTGGAATGTACAGGATCATTGTAAAATACAGGATGACTG
>JAVFBW010139957.1:0-13022 GCA_034783835.1 Mopalia ciliata | reverse complement strand
AAAATTTTGTAGGTTGAAACCCGTCCGGGAATCGAACCCACGACCCTCAGAGTTAGGCACCGAATCGCCAGCAGTAACTGCAGGCCATCTAGACCACTCGGCCACCCGGCCTTCTACAAAAAATAGAAGGCTAGTCAGCCGGAGTCCAGACAGCCTACATTCACTACCCCTCTGATAGTAGTCTAGTTGGCCAGATTTAACATGATGTATTTATCAGATATATCCGGATGAATAATAAGAACCAATCATTATGTATATATCTTTCACAGGCGGACATTTCTAACAGGTTTAATTCTATAACCACCTTGGCCAAGAATCTGTATAGTTAACATACAGCAAACTGCTAAGACCACAATGGGCCGACAGAAATATAGTTTCACGATGTGAAATACCAAAAACAGTGACGAAAGAAAGTGCGCAAATGCAAGTTAAATATGATTTCCTTAATCAACCCTATTTCCAAAAGATTTTGTTTACAGTGTTTGACGACAAGGTACAGTGAGATTTCTGAATGACGATGCCACGTCACTCGACGATCGCCAAAATAGCATACAGATATATGGCCCAGTCAAATATTTAAATGGAGTTGGTCTACACGTATCTCATCTATTTTAAAGTATAAATACACTTACTTTGAATTCGGAAACAAATAATATAAACAACAATTTAAACATTCATAGTCGATATATATACAACATAGCAGCCAGTGCAACAACAAAACGGACAGAGTTGCTTCCCCTTTGTCCCAAACACTACGTCCAAATAACTTTACTTTTGGCGTGCATATTTACCATTAATGTGTTATGTCCAAAAGTGTACTAGAACAATTCATGTCGATAAAAAAACCGCAACTTTTTATAATTTGTAATCTTCGCATGATAGAGCAAATCAGTTTGCTTGTAAAGCAGGATTCAAATATTTTCTTTGAGTTTTAGTTTTGGACTGCGGGTCACAAAGCCTAGGATATTGTATGGTAAAATTGTCAGGTCACAATGTCTTTTAACTATATAACGGGACTTCAAACAAGTAGATAAACATTGAAATGAACAGGAACGTTTGTATGTCACGTTGCGATGTACATTTGCACAGTTTCGTTTTTGTTGTTGTTTGTGTTGAATTCTGGGTGATATGGCTTGTGTTTCAGTGAACTTGAAAGTATTAATAAAATGAACTATCACATAAAATATTAATTTACTCTACCATTTGAAAATGACTTTCTTTTTCGCTTGTTTTCTCTCCTTTAACATATCCTTCTTCCAAACAATGGGTTTGTTGGCATATCCATCCGATATGCCTTTAGATTCAGTGTAATAAATTCTTTGCATCTTCATTAAAGCTAAGCAAGAAGTTGAAATAAAATCCGGTATTTGGTTTTACATTTGACAGATAAAATCCAATGGTGGTGAGATGTATGTCCAAACTGCGCATGACGATGAAGATTTCGCGAAACTACCCAAAATCCAGACTCTATCTTTGACTTGTACCTGCAAAATAGAACACTATTTTCAGTGCTTAAGTCAAAAAGCGTTCTGTAAGCTAGCAGACAACACAATGCAGGATGCCGTTTGTACCTTTGCACATCTTTGCTGAAATTTTCTCCGAAACGCACATAGATCAATGAAAGCCAGTCAGCAGAAGAGGAGCCTTATTTAAACTTTAACAAAAGCACGGAATTGTCCAAAATATTCATCAATAAGCAGGACGGAGAGTTCAATTAACCTGATAAGTGTTAGAATTACAAGCTTTTGTCAACTCACTTTTTAAACGCAAAATGTATATTCCCAGTAGTAAAAGAGCCAACAATAAAGCCCCAGAAACTGCCACAAAAATCCAAGTCATCATCTCAAAATCAAGTTCTCCTTTTGTGACAGTCGATAGTTTTTCCTCTTCCGCAATGGACGCACTGCGCAGCTGAGGCAAGAGTTCATTCCAAAAAGCCATCCTTCGTCCTCGTAACTGTTTCTCGGTCCGAGTTTTTGGAGCACCCCTCTCACTCATTAAACGCGTATAGCTGTTTTTTGGGGGGCTGTAATTGTCAAACTTCCTTTTAACTTCCGTAGGCTCTTTGTAAGTCCCGGGAATACTGAGAAAATAAAAGTAAACAGCATATTCATGAATAGGATCATGTTCCAATATTCTATGGAGACAGAATAGATTGAAAAGGGGGATAACTTGTACTTGTTTAAAGGGGGCCAAGGATACCAGTATTTCCCCTTAAAGCTTTCAATGTCACTTTAACAACTTAAGTAACTTATACATCAGAAATATATCCACTTTCCTAAAATACATTGATACCGTAACTGATCCAAAAACAAGCAGTCTTTTGAATTTTAAGCAAGTTTCTGGAGAAAAAAATTCAACTAAGCTTACCCGTGTTTCACATAATTTCCCCAAATCGTCATCATCATTTCGCTCACTCGTTTATCACCATCGGTGTAGTTATAAAGTGGATGGCCGCTAAGAGGCGCTCCGAAAATATAAAACAGATCATCACCGTGATTTACACCTGCAGAAGGAAGGCAAAAAAAAAAGAAGAATATTACGATGGCGAACCAATAAGAGGAAATCCGTTAGATAAAAATTGGTCTAAAGAACGAAACTAGACACACACAATTCGGTAATATCGGAATACCTCTCGACCATTCCCTTGACGTTAGCTCGGGCGATATGTGGGCCATCACTGGAGGTAACTCGCATGGATTGATATACTTTCATCATATGACTATGTTATCTACATATTTATTGTAGGCCCCTATTTGTCTGAAGGGTTTTCATGTGTTGATATGATAACATCTCCGAAGGTACATCATCATTAGGTTACTAGCAGAGGACAAAATTTGTATTATTTGCAACAAGTCATACATAAAAAAGGAACGGGTGTTTTGTTAAAATGTGATTTTACCCCACAAAACGGACTTGATTGGCGTAGCTTTTTTGTTATAAATTAATTTAAATATGTACTTTGGTTTATTTCCACACCTGCACACAAAACATCCGACAGTTAACATGGTATGTTTTCACGTAATATTAGTAATTATAATCACCTCCGAGAAAACTGTACCGGTACGGAATGTTCCCAAATTTATTGCAGTTTGTCTTCTTTTATCACAGATGCAACAACAACCATGTTACCAAGCGCATTTGCACGGCGTAAGTCCAGCGAGGAGGGACAACTCGTCGACTGCTTCAGCGTTATGTGATTAACAGTATTTACCGCTGGTGTATTTATTTCAAAACTGTTGTGCCTTACATAGTGACTTATATTGTGATTGTGACGAAAATATTGTAATTAACAAGTTTCGTGTTCTTGTATGTTCACTTCCTCTGGGGCTAATGATGCTAATCCTTACTCAATTTAGGAGTATCAGCTTCGTTTTCCGTTGAAAGTCACCTTGGATGTATGGGAAACAGACTGGATGTACATCTCTGTTCAGTTAAGACAACTACTCGTCAATTGGTTAATCCTTAACTCGTTAATCAGTAGTTAATTCGTTACAGTTATTTCACAAATGTAGCCTAAGTTTATCGAATGTTAAAGCGGTTGGTTGGAGGGAGCTTCTTGTTGCTTTGGTGCTTTCTGAGCTAAGGGGAACAGGAAGCCGATATGTTTGTGGTGTATTTTTATTGTCCTGTGAGTATCCTGTATATTGTCCTGGGATATTTTTGTTTGTTGCCAGTGTCGGGCTGGCTTCCTTCACCCATTGAGGTGACACGCCGTCGTGTGAGTGAAATAGACTTACGAACGGCGTTAAACCCCAATCAACCAAACAAACAAACAAACAGTCCTATGTCAAATTGTCTGCTTCAACCAACAACCTCTTCGCTGACAAGGCCGATGATTTGAAACAGAAGTTAAAATACGTTTGAAGCTTTTAAACAGAGCTGAAGGTCACATTCAGGTCGTTTGAACTGAGTTTTTGTTACCTGCCCAACAATTCAATTAATGTTTTTACCTGCCTCTGGCCTTGGATCAGTGTCATACTGTGTTGAAATGTTAGCGGAAAGTTGTATTGAAAAAATGTATCTGGAAAATTAGTTTATTGCATGTTTTCCGGGGAATATAAAACAAATTATCCCTCTTATACCCTAGTTATATCGATCTGTGTGTAAAATTACATCCGTGTTATGTTCTTGTACAAATAATGGCGACTGGTTGATGTTGACGCTGTGCTCGATGGCGATTCTCTGACATGACAGCAAAAAGTAAATGCCCACATCTTAACCATAAAACCATAAAATGTATGTGTTTGTTGGAAAATAATGTTAATATGGTACGAATTAAGGATATTATAACCATGCTTTAAATAAACTGCACATGGTGCCCGTCCCTTACCTGTCCATCGTGGTAGTGGGTGTAATCGGGACCGATGCTCAAAGCTGTACATGAACACCGACACGTTCTGTGACGACAGCAGTTTCGCTGTCTGAGTCATCGGAGCAACGAAAATGGAATCTCCCAAAAGCTGAAAACGTTATGACATTTTATTTATTTATTTCTTGACAATAATACTTATTCGGTATCAATTAAAAGTCTCTCTGTTGCCACAAATATAGAACGAAACAAAATTGTGTCACGTGACCGTTACGCCATATTAGACCACATGTTAAGGATATCAATATTATCGACAAATTTGTAAATGATGTTAACGTAAGCGAACCAACTCATTGGAAAGTTTAAACAAATGAAGCTGGTGTATTGCCAACCCATTCTTAAATTAGTAACGCATTACAGAGTTTGTCAGTAAATGCTCTGGCTTTTTAACGATGCTACACACGACTGTCTTTAATTGTTGTAAATATTTTTTTGGTCCTTTTAATTTTGTTCTTCGATTAGTTTTAAACAAAATTAGCAAAAGGCACAACTATATTTAATGGGGAATGTGCCTAACCGGAATTGGTTTGGGGCCGGCCAAATAGACCGACGGATGGACGGAATAATAAAAAGCGTTTTGGAGCCATGCCATAATGCGACCGATTTGCATCGGGCATATCAAATGAGCAGTGTATATCCGGGAATATCCGACTGCGTTGTCATCTTTTATTGAGATACAAACAGATGGATAACATAAACCATATTGATCTTGCGCCAGAGATATTAACGTTGCCGTATTTGGCTGAAAGATTCACAACAGCGACTGGGTGCTTGCTGTGTGGCAACGACAACTGTGTGTGTGAAACGTCTCAAGCCTCTGTGGAATGAAGTTCTGGTGAATTTCGTATCTGATGGACAAATTAGAGTTTATTTTTTTCTTTGTAACTATACTCACGTCTGAAAACTGTTGTAACGCCGCCATTGAACTATTCGTCCGCATCCAGTCAGTATATTCATACATCAGTAAATCTGAAACAAAATCCCTTCCTTTAATTATGCGAGGTTAAAACAAAGGATATGACAGTATGGCCGTATAGGTAAAATATATGTTTGATGATTGATTGTATGTATCGATCTTCATAATCGACTGGTATTTGCCGTTGTAGGTTAACGGCTCAAAAATAAATAACACTCAAAACTAACAGATGTTGTTTTGGTGGCTTAATTTCACACTAAATTTGAATCCACTTTAAATTTAGGACAGCCATTTTTAATGGGACCCCAACTTAATCATTGAAATAAGGTGTCGGTAAAAATACAGTTGAAATGCACATATTCATAACTTGGTCAAAATGTCACCATCTGATTACACTGAAACAATATATGTTTATGGTCTGTCCAAGTGTAGTTATGTGGAACGAACTTCATCGGTAAGTTCTGTCAATATTCAAATTTTAGGTCTGTTATGTAAGATATGACGTCAATTTCAGTGTCAGGTTTAGGGGTATGTTTCCGGTTAGGTATAGCTAGGGTTGGTTTACTCTTAGGTTAAGGGATTTTTGAGGGTTATGTTTTGGGTGGTTTAAGGTTGGTTTACTTTTAGGTCTAGGGATGTTTAAGGTTATGTTTTGGGTGGTCTTAGGTTTAAGGTTGGTTTACTCTTAGGTTTAGGGATGGTTTAGGTATAGTCTTAGGTTTAGGGTTAGGTTTAGGGAGGTGTTAGGTTTAGGGTTAGGGTTAGCATTGACCTTGACCAGGAACTATGAATATGTGTATCATAACCCCAAAAGAATGAGTATTTCTACATTACCTAAAATACCGGGAACATTCGGGAAAATTGCTAGGTTGCCCTTTAATATGCTTCTGAAGAAATCCGGTGAAATCGAGGCGGGTTCGAACTGATCCAAAACAGCACGTGCTAGAGAATAAAACAAAATGATTATGTTAAATTAAATCTGTTGGGTGGGCAGTGGCTTCTTCGAGAACTTGTCTCAAAGGGTATTATGACACAAGCGACTCCTAGAGAGTAAACTTTTCTATGCTAAACGTTGGTCTTTTTGCAGATTGTATCATTGAGAGGAAGTAAAGGTCAGTAGGTTGCTGATCAAGAAATATAACATTATCACCAAAAAGAACGGACGCAGTAATGTACTACTGTCACATTGGGCCATGTAACAAGATAGGAAATGGTAATTTTTAGAATAATATTCGCCAATCTCATTATTTATAAACTGGGTAGCAGCAGTATAACCGTGCAAAATTCCCTCAGGATAACATCCAAAAAGTTTTTCTCTCCTTTTGACAATAAGGATGGGAAACCAGATAATTCTCAGACCTGGAACTGTATGTTAGTGATTCCTCAGGTTATCGACATTTCATATTATCACGCCAACTATCTTCAAATGACACAACATCAGCACACCCCTGATTTGTAGAATTTATGAATTAACTCCGAATTGCTTTGCGATTACCGTCATAAACTATTGCACGGCAAAGAAATCGGTCCACAACCTCATAATATGTCTATATACCTCCTACCCTTACAGACAATGATATAGGATCATCCAGAAAAAAAAACTAAAGGATTTTTGTTCAAATTTTTATAGGACTCAATATGATTTTTTGCGTCATAGATATCTACATGAATAACCAATACCAATGTATTCCATTGCACTAATCTATTTCATGACCTTGAATCAGTAGGAAAATGGCCAGTACTCAGCGGCGGTAGAGTTGGTTTTTGTCCAGCTCTATTGGGTCACGAGTGCATTCATACGAGCTAAATAGCCCCACTATCCAAATTTGACGTTCACATGTTTACCTGACAGGGATCCCTCGTCACTTGTGACCCCTGTAAAGAGTCTCTCTACATTGATATGACCATTCCTCATCAACGTATCGGGGAAATCCGGCAAGAAATGACCATCAACAACGGGGTGGAAGATAGAGATAGTTGCCGAACCCTGCAATAAAATATCCATGTCACAAAAATTAAATGGCGGCAAACTTCCCTCCTCGAGAACATGGACTTCTGGGGATTAGAAACAGTGAGCGTAAAGTGTAAATAAGGGTCTTAGACATACAATTGATTTATTTTGCAATGTCATCCCTTTTAAATCCATGGAGTGCTTATCTTGGTCAAGGCAATGCAAAATTTCTACCCCGGCGGATATGACGTCATACGTCACCAGAAGATGAGAGGAAGCTATAGACTATTTCTAGGAAGCGAGATTAAGGCAGGGTATAGGATACGCCCACAGCCAAGTTTTTGCAACTTTCAACAGCAAGAACAGATGTCTGCTGCAGCGTAGCTTACGATGAAACATTTCTACCGTACTCGGCTTTCTACGTCGCTTAAATTTGTCTTCATGTTTTCGAGAACTTGTCTCAGAAATGATTCCAGTGACCCGCTCTGACTCCATAACCCCCCCCCCTCGCCCCCTCCAAAAATAAAAAAAAAGCTTAGGTTAAGATAGTGGTTTTATACATTGCATTTTATTGCGGACATCATTCCATAATCCCAAAGTACAAGGATTTTAAATTCGATCCAACATTTAATTGTGATTGATCTCAGTCAAAAAAAGACACAGCTCCGGATTGGAACCACCAGACATATACGTCACCGTGCTTACAGTGTACCACTTACCTGTATTCTAACATTAGCCAGCTCATCTACAGGGATTGTCTGAAGGCACAGTTTTAATTCCTGGGAGTCTTCTTGGTCACAACCCAGTTCTAATCCTACATCTTTTGTGAATCGGTCAGGTGTCTTTGGGGGTCTGAGGACAGCCCAGGAAGCCGTCGGTGATCCACTTTGTGTAATGGCCGACTGGAATAGACCTGCAAAGAATACAATGAACACAATGGATTGTGGCGTATTGAAATCTGGGAACACTGGAACGAATCGGCTGGATTTGTTTGTTTGATTGGGGATTACCGCCGTTATTTCACTCAAATGATGGCGTGTCAGCCCAATGGATGGGAAATCACTCTCGACGTAACCAAAGACAGGAGTGAACAAATACAGGAGCACCATAGCGACTGGTAAAAGTGTGTCTTATTTTATAAAATAGAATGTAGGTTTACAAAGGTATACACTTACCCTTAGCCAAAGGCGAAACCACATGAAGACCTACGTCACAACTTCCAGCACTGTGCCCCCCTAGTGTCACTCGCCCGGGGTCACCACCAAATACCTTGATGTTGTCTCGAACCCATCTAAGGGCAGCTAGCTGATCTAGCAATCCATAATTGCCAGGAAATACGTCATCTCCCATACTGAGGAATCCTGTAGACGAACGAATTTAACCAAAAAATATTTAAAAGTTCTCTGTTTATTTATTTCTTTATTTGGGTTGTCATCACGGCGAAAGCAGAAGACGAAGAAGAACAATAAGAAAAGAAAAGAAGGGACGAGGAACATGAGGAAGGGCAAAAGACGAAGACAAGAAAGAAGAAGAATAAAGAACAGCGACAAGGATGGAAGAAGAAAGATTGAAGGCGAACAAACACAACACTAACAACAAACAGAATAACCCCCCCCCCCACAAAAACATCAACACAAACACACACACACACACAAACAAACAAACAATAAACACGATACACCCTTTACATTTACTTCATGAGCTATAAGGAAAATATAATATCCATAACACGTATATTTGTTCCACTACCTAATTTAAAAAAAAAATAAAATTATTCGTTCAACAGAGTTAAGCAGTCATCGCTTTATAAAGATATAGTACATTTGGATCGGTCACTTTAAGTTCCGGTATAAGTGAAACATCAAAGAGATGGGATGATGCATTCTACCTAATCTAGTTACCACTCAAGCTTTCCTACTCGATGCTTAACACTAGCTACAGGTCCAGTATAACGGTTCGGCAAACAAATCACTACCATCGGACATCTCCGAGCTCAATATGCCGCGAGAACACCATTTTGTGTGTGAAATTGTTAGACAGGGCAGTTCTACAAAACACGCGAATGCTTGCTTACCGAGTGGTCCGAGTCTGTAGTTAAAGGTGACGAGGATAATATCTGTGAATGAAGAGATAATACTACCATCGAACATTCCGCCCATACCAGCATCATTCGAGCCCCCGTGGACGAATACGTACACAGGCAGCGAGGAGAAGCTTTTCCTCAACTGAAAATAGGAACATACTTCTTTTTAGTTAATACCCGCAAACTAGACTGGCAAGCTTGACTGCGAATTGACTAAAAACTACCGCTAACCGAGTGATTTCATTTAGATAGTGGATGAATATCACATTCTTTTCGTTGGAAACAACGCTTATCATAAGGCTCTATGTTTTTTAAAATTGCAGGTAACTTTAAAACATCTGAACCCACCTGTGGGGCAAATATATTAAGGTACAGACAATCTTCACTTTGGTAATCAAATCCAGGGTAGTGGGCCTGTAGATATAACAGACTAGAGTTTGACTGGGCACAAGCGGGAGACAACTCTGTGGTGTTCAGTACTCCATCCCAACTTCTTGCCGACTGTGGAGGCTGGAAGTAAAACATCAAACATACATGACAAGAAAGTAGAAAATCCATATATTATTACCTACACAACATATTTTCTTTGCAGCTTTTGCTTGACCGATACCATAATAGTCGATTATCTACTACACAAAACGTCTTAACCGAGCTATAAAACGCAAACAGATTTTCTGTAACTGTGCAGTTGTTTTCAAAGCGGTGTCTTTCTGATTTTCTACCAATTACCTCCAACGCATGTATTTGAAAAAGTATGATTTTAAACACACAAGATCCCGTCAGAGGTAGTTATAAACACGGACACAAACGCAGCTCATCATTCAATTAATTCTAAAGTTCTCCAGTAAAGTTGAATAATTTATTTATTTTATTTCCCAAAGAGTACAAGTGTGCTCTGGAGTGAGATTTTTTTATAAAACAATATATGCAAAATACATGAATAACAAGAAGAAACTACTGCCCTCAGTGTGAAGTTTTTAGACCTATATACTATTCTACACTTCTTACAGGACGTCCAAAAACTCGTAGTCATCGTAAGTGTCATGGTATAGATATACACAGCACAAACAGGTGTTTTTTTTGTATTGGATTCCCTGACTATTCTGTTCTGCCAGTTCAAAGCAATGGTTTAAGTCAATCCTTTGGCCACGGAATTCCCTCGTAGTGGATGGAAAACGGTAACATTGCCTGAGTATGCATATAGTTATTAATACGGAAACAAACGTAGTTCATCATGTGAACTGCAACGCTTCGGATACACCTAATTAATTCTAATGTTCCCCAATATATTTTCATTTTGTTTTAATTTTCTAAGTGGAACAGATGTGTTCTTTAAAATATATGCAAATTAATCTAGAAATGAGAAGAAACTGTTGCCACCAGTGCGCAGCCCCCAGACGTACAATCGGCACTTTTTACAGAACGTCGAAAAACCAGAAGTCACCGTCAGTGTCTTGGCATACAAACCCAACACAAACAGGTGTTGTTGTATTGGATTGCCTGATTATTCTGCTCTGCGAATTCAAAGCGGTTGTGTAAGTCGATCCTTTGGCAAGAGAATTCTGTGTTAGTGGATGGAAAACGCCTGAGTACGCATGTTGTTGCCACTCATCATATAATTGTACAGTGGTCCTTTCGGCTCACCATATCTCTATACAATGGCATATTCCCACGGTCCTGTAAAGGCCATGTCACACGAATCCGACGGCATCCAACTCGACTCAACTCAACTAGCCGTCGGTAACCTCTTACGACGTCAGTTGTGTCCCGTCGAAAGTCGTCGGATCAGGTTGAGCATGTTCAATCGTAGTTGGTCGGCATCGGGACTTGATGCATGACGTTCTGACTTGGTTCACCACGAACTTCAACTGTAACGACACGCTCAACCAATGAAACTAACAGTTTAAAGGATAAGACCACCGGAAAACCATAGAATATGGTTTTTTGGGTGGTCTTCTCTTTTAATTCACATGATCTGTAACTTAGAGCGGCGGATAACGTTCTTCGGTAATAACATTCGAAGCGTTGTCTGGCAGCAGTGTTGGCCTTGTTGCTTCGTCTCGCGAGAAAATTTACGACGGATCGGTGAGTGCCGTCGCAGCGGTGTGACTTGAACTTCAGAGTTATGTCAACTATCCTCAACTAGACACAACTGACTAGTTGAGTCGAGTTTCGTCTCGGCGCTTTGGCGTGACATTGTGTTAAGAGCCATTTCATTTCATCGTTGTCGTTCGGTGTCACTTGATCTCTATACAGCCAGATAGCGTTTAAAGCAACCTTCATCAACTTTCTCTGTACAATTAAACATTTCCGTAGCTCTCTAGAACCACCTTCCAAATATAATTATATGATTGTATTTAGATTCACCTTTATGATATAGTTGTATGGAGATCTGTTCGTGCCAATGCATCTCTATACAATTAATATCCAACCAGTTCATCGCAAAGAAACATATAACTGTGAGTACTTTTAAACATTATTAAGTATTGTTCAAGGCGAATATGAAAAAAAATATTTATTATGTGTAACGTCAACACGATTAAATCCAAAAAACAAATCTATGGTCTGAATTATTTTGTAACGAAAGCTAGGTACAGGAAAACCTAAATTATGTTGCTGGTATACCAAACCGCATTCAGATGGCAGGAATCGAACCAGATACCCAATACGTCTTTAGATTATCTACTAAATATATTCCTTACAAAAAAATCCTACAGGATCCAATATAATTTTTCTATGGAATCCTATATGACCTAATATGATTCTTTATGGTTTATTTATGAATTCATATAGAATTTTATAAATCCTATAGCATGTTATGAATATCCTGCAGTATTTTTAAATTATCCCATATGATTTTTATGATTTTTCTGCAAGGGATAACAAGGCAATAAAAAATATGCCTACCCTCAATATAACATTGCTTTATCGGTATTTTCGTTATTTTGGGATGGTTTGAACAGATTCTAGTTCAGAAATTTTTGCAGGTTGAAACCTTTCCGGGAATCGAACCCACGAACCTCAGAGTTAGGACCCGAATCGCCATAACATTGCTTTATCTGGTATGGACTCTTTATATTTACTCATCATATTTACTGGTTTACAATGAACACGTATGATTTTGTTCGTTGGCGTTCTGTTTGGATTATTCCGAAATCAACGAGTGAAACTTTTTAATATTTAACAACGACCGATGTTTGAAATTCTACAGTCGTTCAATTTGTTAACAATGAAATGTTAGAAAGAATTCTATCAACTTAGTTTCATTCTTTTCCCAATGCAGTTGCCCACAAGGAATTCTTCAGCGGCTTTGTCTCCAAGCTCGTTAACCTAGAACCAAGGCCCCGAATGTTGCAACGTGTTCGCAAAATAAATAGAATAATATTTAATCTGTGTTGAAGTCATAATCCGTGGACGGCGGATAATTGGGACTTCTCACGCCTGGTAAATATAGACATTGTAGCCGAATTTGACTCTAGGTTCTCTTGAACGCGACGGTAAGCCTTTTTAAACCGGGTCGAATTTAAGCGAGTTTTAAACATTGCAGGACAAGTTTGATTGTTGTCAAATTGTGAAGATGGAGAATTATAGATCGAAAAAAAAAATTATTTTGTCCCTTGACTGACAGCTTAATACTTAATAGAAATGATGACTATATTTTAGTGATGGCGATTCGGGCCAATAATACGCCTATTTTAAC
>JAVFBW010139946.1:0-13023 GCA_034783835.1 Mopalia ciliata | reverse complement strand
TTCTCACCTCTTACGATCGACCGAGGAAGCCGAGGGAGTATTCTGCAGGGCCATGGCCCACCCGCTCCCTCACGGGGAAACTTATAAATTGGGAGAAATATATGGAGATTGACATGAGTATTGATCCAATAAACATAATTTTTATGTTTTTAGCTAATACTATAAAATGGCGCTAATAAATTTTAATGTTTTGATTCATTTTGTTTTTCAGGTCTTCCATACTTCATATATTTTAAACTTGATAATCTGGATTAAAGTGGTAATAATGTTTCACATCAGGCATCCTAATGGTCATGTGATCCAAATAAAACCATCCAGAGAATTAGTCACGAAGCTATCAGAGCCTATTTCAATCAACTCTACATATAGCACCACTAATAAGTGAAATTATCATCACAAATGTAAAAATATCCCTTTTACCCTAAAAACAAAAAGCAACTTTAAAGATGTGAAATCAGGCACTCTCAAAGATTTTGTGAACTATCTTTTCTTTAACTTTAAATTCAATAATACTTGTAAATTGTTTGTACATGTAAGCTTCATTACAGAAAACTTGTTCACATGACCAAAGCAAGTATTATTATAAACATTACCGGAAATTAGTTCACATGGCCTGTAAGTTTTCTATGGACAACTGCTTCACACAACGTGCGAGTTTGCCAGTCCTAGACAACTTTTATGTGATCTGTGTGTTTACTACTGTCATAGATAATGTCATACAACAAAAAACTACTGTATGATAAAACTTCATCCTGATATAACTTTGTAGGCATTTATATATCGTATGAGATTTAATGAAAGTGCCCTCAGATTCATAAAAGTGGAGAGTGCTATGGTCAAACTCATTCACAAATCTGTGAGGTTGGGATAGTTATTGAAAACTGGTTCACAGGACCCACAAGTTTGTGACAGTTACGGAAAACTGGTTCACAGGACCCACAAGTTTGGGACACTAACGGAAAACTAGTTCACAGGACCCACAAGTTTGGGACAGTAAAGGAAAACTGGTTCACAGGACCCACAAGTTTGGGACAGTAAAGGAAAACTGGTTCACAGGACCCACAAGCTTGCGACAGTTCTGGTAAACATGACAGGTGCACTTGTGGTCTTAGACAATGCGTTCACATGATTCAACCTTTGCAGTCATAGAAAAATGGCCTTCAAACTTGAAGTGCATGCCAACAACAATTGACATTAGCACAACCATAATACGTGAAGTGATTTGATAAAGTTGTAAAGTTAATCATCTTTCAGTGCTAAGTAAAGACAGCATTGCAAATGTTTGAAAAAAGTGCCCAGTCTTAGCCAGAAGGCTATTGAGTGGATGTTAACAATTACATTTGGACTAAAGGAATGGGAAACAAAGATATTTAGCTTTCTTTTGCTTCATTTGGTCAAGTATGGCGGGTGAATGAAACCTCCCTCGAGTTAATTTCCCAACAAGGAGTGAAACAAATAATTGGGTGACGACCATGATTGAAAGCCACAAGAAATTCCCTAGAATAACCCATAGTGAAGCAAGAGCATCGTGCTGATCCTCCATATATAGAGAGTGAGTTAAGTACAGTGTTTATTTGATGGGATATTCTCGGACTGCTGACAGTAATGGTTTAATCAAGGTTGGACAATGACCACCCCTTTGGTTAGTACTGACCACCCCTCTGGGGGATAAAAACGATATAATACCAGAGCCCAGCTATAGCAAAAAGGGGTGGCAAATAAATCTTCAAATAAATACAGATGAGTGAAATTTACACCTTTACAGGAATTAATGCTAGACTGGGAACAAAAACTGTGAGACAGGAAAATCAAACAATTCTACACTAAAACACAACAGATTTACTTTGCTTTGCCTGTTAATAGCTCTGAAAGCACCATGACAAGAGGAAGTTGTACAACCCAAGTTGTAGAACTAATACCAATATAACTAATAAAACTATATATAATTTCATCATAACAGTGACTACTCAATTGATCATATTATAT
The DNA here is from genome assembly GCA_034783835.1 of Mopalia ciliata. Lineage (NCBI taxonomy): Eukaryota > Metazoa > Mollusca > Polyplacophora > Chitonida > Mopaliidae > Mopalia > Mopalia ciliata. The sequence continues at coordinate 11,037 of JAVFBW010139946.1, read as the reverse complement.
CTTATTGTTGTGCGACATTTTATGAAAGGGCTGATGGAGTGGGGTTGTCAGTGTGTTGAGAAGGGTTAATTAGTAATAGTTAGATTGTTCCTGTTATTCATTAATTTGAACAAGATTCTAATAAAGAAAAGACAAATTAAATCAAATTTAATTATATTTTACACAAAACTGTCACTGATTTAATAAAATGTACATACTATGAAAACATATGCACAAAAATAAAAAGAGAAAACGATTTGAACATAAAGTTGACTATACATTGTTATCACCTGGCGGATAAACAGAGGCTTCCGTAGAACTCATCTTTATAATGAGGTCAACAGGAATCACATATAAAACTCAACACATACATCTACAAACATAAAATTCCACTTATACATAATAACTGAATATCACATACATGTAAAGTATCTTAAGAGGACGCATTATTTCATTGACAAAGTTTACTTTATCCTCGACCCGCTTGAAGAACATGTGTCTCTTTAATCAACAGCAATCATTATTTGATTGCTCTTTTAATCCACAATCAATGATATATCAGTTCTATGAAAACATGGTTTTAAATTAATCGGACTTCCTTTAACAAAGTCCCTTAATGTACAGAATGTAGTCTGATAAAACAATTTTACAGAAGGCCTGTAGCCCTATAGTGAGGACTGGTACATGTATGTATGAAATATTTGCCATTTGATACAGCTGTGCAACAGAATTTTCATCGATCCTGAGTCGATTCAAAATTTTGACAATTAAAGACAATGTCACATCTGGATTAAGATCAGTTTGACTAAACTAAGAATGTTGAAAATGTCCCCATCAGAGATAATAAAGATTGTTAATTAATTTGTCTCATATATAAGACTAAAGACAAACATCAAATGCAGCCGATTAACGTATATAGTATTAGTAATATATACAGATATGAACATGATGAATTATATGCCAACGGAAGAAAATACCTTGGTGAATGGTGAAATATCCACATACAATGATTTACATTCAGATAAAGGAGCCTTGTCTTCCCTGTAATACTTAACATAAGTCGAATTTCCAAGGCACTTGTGCAATGCTTTTATCTAACAATAATGAAAGTACTATCATCATTCTGTTGAACTAAGTAGAAAAGCTAAAACAATTATTAGCCCAAACTTTGAGCACTTGTAAACGCTGGTTTAATATTAGCGGTGTTCCCAATACACTCTTCCAAATACCTGGGCTAAACAGAAACGAGAAATAACGGAGTGGCCCTCATATCTAGCTATCCTTTCAAGTTGTCTTGCCATAAAAATTACAACTCACAACTAATTCTAAAATGTTGCAGATTGTTTACAAGTATAATTATAACTTTAAACTTTTGGGGTAAAATCAAATCATTCAGGTTTAAAATCGAAAAACTACTGCATGAGGGTCTTTTTTGTTGGCTATTCAAAGACCTTTTAATTACGTCCAGACTCTAGAATTCAAGTTTGCCAAATTTCGCCGTAATGCCTCATCATACATGTATACACAAGCACACAAAATATATTTCTCACTGATTCAGTGTGAGTCTTTGACATTTGGCAAGGGAGGTAATTAATTGATTAAAAGACCAACTGCAAGGCCCCCTTTTGATATTTCACAACTCCTATTATGAAATTAGGATATGAATCCTAGAACAGCCTTAGACTCGCTCAGCCTTAAAATTCTATTGGAAACATCAGATGCAAGTCTGTAAATTTCGAAAAAACACCAAGCACAGAACACAGGTCTTCAAATTATTTGAAAAAGACTTAATAGCACGTGCTTATACAAATGAGAGAGGCTATTTTAATGGCATCAAGGTTTTCACAATACTCATTTTCACAAAATGGTTGGAGTATTTTTGAGCTTTAAGTGACATGTTATAGATGTACGGGGAAATTAAATGAATGGTACCCCAACAACATTAAGTGACTCTAATGATGAAGTATCACTACAGGAGTAAAAAAACATTTTCAATAATTTACAGACTGCCCCCATCTTGAAATATCAGCTATAGAAATGCCTAATATTTGTGAAAAGTTGAAAAGATTTTAGTTAATTTGTTTGATTAGTGCCGAGTGAACTTAGGATTCTTATAAAAGATACACATGGATACATTATTTAGAATCCATATTTTGTAATATTGAATCACCACGCATTCATGTGTATCTTTGTTTGGAGCTGTAAGTTTACTCCTCACTGGCAATAAAGTTGTTTGGTTAATCTTCAATGATGGATTCAATGGTAAGAGGCTCTATATTGGCATAGGTTAGTGACAAATTTTGAAAAACCTTGTTAAAACAACTCTGGCATCGGTTACCAAAAACAAATAAAAATATTGTATATAATTTTGTGAAAATAAAAGATATTGTCACATTTGTTATAAAGGTTGTGATAAGGTTCAAAATTAGTGGTCAGAATGATTATTTAGTACGGCAAAAATCTACGAGGTTTTGAAATGAAAATTACAATAACTTTTAAATTTGACAGTGAACATGTTCTTACAGTTGTTAACAGGGCAATGCAAAAAATTATAACAAATATTTGCAATTCAAAGAAAAATTAGTTGAAAAGTTGATAAATATTCTTAATATAATTAATTGACATATTTGCTAACATATTATGCTTTTTGTACAATACACACTGATGAACAATAATTCAGACCTATATCACATTTAAGTTACTGCTACACAAGCATGGCTTTACGTTAATTTAAAACAGAATTGTTTACAAATTATACATGGGAAAACTTTTCACCGAGTAACCAAATCAACATCAGAATTGTTTGTTATTTGTGGAATTCTTTTGTATAAGTCTATTTATGGAAATTTTTACATCTGCATTTGAATCAACCTTACTATAGTCCGGTTTGTTTGTATACAGATGTGCAGTTCACAATTTAAACATTCCATAATTTATAATTTAAAAACAAATCTAGTGTTGATTACACATTGGTGCAACAGAATTCTCCTCCCAGAGGAGTAACACGGTTCATATACAATTCATAGGAACTCCCACTACAGGAGTCCTGGTAGGATAAAATACACATGTACAACAACAACACATTCTAGGTTATGCATTACCATATATACCAGATAATCTATCACAAGCTGGAGTTTCTAAATTCATTGCTTTTTCATATAATTGGCCATCCCCATAATTCCTGGCACGCCATAGCATATTTTCCTCTGAAAAGAAAAAAACACCAACATATAAAACGTTATGTTTATTTAAAGTTTTAAGTGGTTTTGCATATCTCAAATAGATATCCCTCCTATTGATGCTATAAGAATAGACCTGTGTCACAGCATCCTTTGGGTAGACAATCTCAAAGTTGATGCTCTTGAGAGCTTTGAGTTGTGTGGAGTACTTGTAGGCTATTTTATAAAAAAAGATGATTTGTTTGTTTGTTAGATTGGAGTTTAACGTCATACTCAAAGGTATTTTACTTATATGATGGCAGACTGTCCACTTCACAAGGCTCCTGCTTATGGTGGAAAACCGGGAAGAAACCTCATAAAAACCACCCCCACTACTGCCATAGCCACATAGTGTGACTCACTAATATACCGGAGAGTCGACAGACAGACTTGCTCCTGTGAACGGTACATTGAAGTAGGCTTTAGTAACTGCACTTACTAACAAGTAACCCCAGCTGCTGGCCATTCAAAAGATGAAGCTTTATGGAGAAACGTCAAATTTTCCACCACACGAGTGCTGGAGGAACATCAGACGATTCCTTCATATACTGACAGAATGGAGGTGTGAAGACTATTTCAATATTGTAAAAGTATAATTTCTGAAATTTTTCATTATTAAATTAAAATATTACCTTTCCTGGTAAGGGTTGAACACAGAATTGTCTAGTTCAGCCCTTATTAGAGGAAGAACATGTTATTAAACCCTTCACTAATCTGCCTTGCCTAAATATGGTGAGAACTGGGGAGGACACAATGTAAAAACCACGGTGGTTGACAGATGTACATGTGTATCATGTGACTCCTTCAATGGGACCTTCATATACAAACGGCCAAGAGAAGGCCTCGAAACTGTGAGTAGTAAGTACATCAAAGGAGAATCAGCCAATTAACAACTGAACCATAGTACTGGCCAGGAGTGTAGAAGTTACTTTAGCTAAAGCATGGAGACTGCAATATAACAGACAATCATCTGACATGGTACTTGGTAATATAAAATAAGGCTTCAAGGCAAAGATTCACGCTGAGCTAGCACCGTATTACCCAACAAGAAATTATTTACTTTTCTCAGGTATACATAAAGAGTAAATCCGCCTGCCAAACATTATGTATTTGATTTAGATTTATTCAAATTATGCAAATTAAATTAACTACAGAAACAAGAAAAAAAGTCCATATAACTTACTGTAACTTCTTTCCCTAAAACAATTTGCCCGTAAAGTGCCTATATATTCTTCCTCTACTTGTCTTTCTATTCTCCGTAAACTTCCTTTATATTCGATGTGAAATTCTTCCTTGACGAAATACGCCACCTTCAGGTTCTGTGTTTTTCTTTCTATTGGGTATTTTCTAAACAAAAAAAATAAAACATTTATAGAGTGTATTAAACTTATTTCTGCTATCAGCTTAAACCTAACAGTTACCTTTGTGGTGACGCTTTAATATTTCTTGTTCTTGGTGCTTTGAGGTAGTAAACTCAGACTTATTTCCCAAAGCACTAGCTGCTTTACACAGACACAATGCCATGGTAACACAATGCCTTGAGACCATGGTAACTGTATGCACATAGTGTTTGTATACTTTTTAAAACTGGCCACAGGGCTTTTTTCTTACTGGTATATAATAATTACTTACATAAGTAAACCAGTTAGGGTATTTCACTTATATGACAATGGATAGTCCACTTCACACTGCTCCTAGTCTTGTTATGGTGGAAAATTGGGAGGAAACCTTGTAAAAACCACCCCTGGGATTGCCAGAGCCACACTATATGACTCGATCTCGGTACATGGAAGCAGGTTCAGTTGAGTAAGCGCACATGCTACCACCAAGCCACACCCGCGGGCCCTTAGTGAGCCAGAGCTGACCGCTCATGTACATCTACATCCAACTGCCAGAGCCCTCTGGATAATGGAAGTTTGTTTGTACAGTATTAATATTGCCCTGAGCACTGGAGGAATATTAATTTTTCCAACAATGAACATTATCAAAACCCTTTCACATTTTATGACTGTGCTGGTGTCAAATATTGTTGGAACACACTGCTGTCATATAAGTGTGAGTCATTTATATACCTGATGGTCATCAGAGAGATTCAATTCTGGAAGCGTACATTGAAGTAGGATTAGTAAGCACACATGTTAACCGCTAAGGCATGGCCGCGGACTTGCATGGGTATTGGGAACTATATTTAAATTAATGCAGACAAATCACAAAAATAATATCTTGTAAATACTTACGAGTTTTTATGCATATTAAATACCGGATCACTAACAAAGAAACTGCTCAACAGGGACAAGAATATAAGGAGAAGAATTGGGGTTAACTGCAACAATAATGTGTAGGTACTCTGAAACAAACAAAAATATAACTCGAGATGAACAAGTAAATTAACAAAATCAGTAACAAATTCAGAATTATTGATTCTACAGTACTTTGGATTAATCTGTAATATAGATTCGGCCAAAATACCAAGTTTATAAAGCTTTTTCTTCCTTTGGTTGTGCATAAAAAAACTGTTTTATATAAAAATCAGATGCATTGAAGAACTGACTGGTATAACCGGTGTTAAGTAAAGACAGTATTGCTACTCTCCAAACAAACCCCAGTAAAACATTTTATCTATCCTACTGAAAATGTTTATGTTCATATGGTTTTCTTTGTTATTTAAGCTTTATTTTATGTGCTATGAAATTAAAGACTATGAAATATTTTCATTCAGTTCTATTTTTATGGCAAAAATAAATTACTCCTAGAAATTCAATCAAAAACTTAATTCAAAAGATAACATAATGTCATGCAAAGCGTCAAGGGGCAAGTGAGACAGTACAAGTGTAAGAAGCACTATGAAATAATACCAAACATTGCACGGACATATTGGTTGGTCTTTGAGGAGATTGTTTGTTTGATTGGGGTTGAACGTTGTACTCTAGGGTATTACACTTATATGACAACCAGTTATCCACTTCACACTACATCTTGCCTTACTACGGTGGGAAACAGAGAGGAAACCTCGTAAAAACCACCCCTGCCAATGTTGGAGACACAGCATGTGACTTGCTCATATCCCTGATTGTCGATCCGGTGAGTGGTACATTGAACCCGGATAAATAAACACACATGCCTTCATTAAGCTTCGGTCGTGGGCCCGAAATTTAATGAGACACAAATTGACAGTTTGCTTATGATTTATAATTGACTGTTTGCTGGCCTGACCTCATTAGACATATTGCTATCTCTGGTAGAGAAGTGATGGTGGGGATGAGTGTGGTGATGACTAGGATGCTGATGACGTCTCTGCTGATAAACATTTGCTGCAAACAAAAAGGATAAAGTATTTTTAAAGTGCATAAAAAACTCCCTCAAACAACACTGACCAAATAAAAGTATAGTTGAAGACAGCTTGTTGATAAATACTGTTTGTTTACATTACTTTAACTTCTACAGAGTAGCTTAGCTTAAAAGATCAACTCTAACATAGGATAAACAGGACAATTCTAAATAATTTTGTTTTGTTAAACCTCTTTCAGTAGTATTTTGTTTGTTTGTTTTTTAGAGGAACATAAAGCTGTCTCCAAAGACCAGACTGCTTTTACTGGAAATGGTCGTAGAAATAATATAATCTCATTTCCTTAATTTCTACTTGTTAATATTCACCTTAATTTTGGGACAGTCCAGAGAAATAACATGTAAGACCTCCTGTGGTAAAGACTATTTCTCTGCCCAAAGTTCTAGAAGTTATAGGGTATATAAATTACTACATGTGTTACGATGGTTACATTTAATCAACAGAAGTATGAATCAGTCAAGAATATAGACGTTGATGGCTGAACACATTAATACTTACATGAGGGAAATCCACCTCCAAAAAACATGTTGAACAATTCCTCGGCTGAAATGTCACCTACAATTACAACCCAAAATATTAACATTGTTCTGTAAGTGCTAGTTTGTACTGTTTACAGGTGCTTGATATCAGGTATTAACTAGAATCAAAGGTTAGATTAAATTGTCATTATTCAAGTATCACTAAAGGTGGACCATAAATCAAACATGTCTTCATGATCTAGTTATCTGTAATGAATACAAAATAAATAAGAAAATACTTTCAAACTACAGTAATTCAGGAGTTCTCTGAGTGACAAGATAATGATTTCTTGCATATAAAAAAGATAGTTTATCAAATGACAGCCACAAAAAAATCCACTTTTGGAGAGGCACCATTTTTAATATCCTGACTAGCGATTCTTAAGCTTCAAAGGAAAATGAAAGCTCAATAAAAATTGTTGGTTCGATTAGGGGGTTTACACCATATTTATAGATATTTAACTAGTGTGCTAGCCAAAATACTAAATAAATTCCTCTGATATAAAAAAACCGCCAAACAATGCACAATAATCACGGGACATGATACTTGGTGCACCGGTAAGTTTTGATTTTGTTTGTTTGATTAGGGTTTAACGTCGTACTCAAGGGTATTTCACTTACATGACGACGTGCCAGCCAAATGGGTGAAAGAAACCAACCTCAACACCACTGGCAACAAACAAAGACAGAACGTGACATATACAGGACGACAACAACAGGAGGCAATCCAGAAACAACAAACAGATCAGCTTCCTGTTCCCCTTTAACTCTGAGAGCACCAGGGCAACATGAAGCTCCCTCCAACCATCGCTGTAAGTTGTTAATGGATGGTACAAATAGATCAGCTTTGTGGTGTCTCTCTGTTGGAGGAGAACTACCCTAACTCACATTGCCGGCCAGCTGCATTAAAATAGATATTACAATTTTTTAACAAACCTTCAAATCCGCCATGTGTATAGTCATAACCCCGCCCATTTCGTCGAGGCTGATCTTCCTCAGGACCATACAAGTCATATTTCTTCCGCTTGTCTGCATCACTCAATACAGCAAAGGCATTACCAATAGCTGAAAAATATCAACACATGTTAACACAGTAATACTGTAATAACATCGACTAGAACAAAGCCCGGCTGCAATGCATAGTGCTCAGCTATTTGTACTATTAAATGATCTTGTTAAATTACTGGTGTGATAACATTACTATGTTGACATTCTGGTTCTTCCCGTGTAGAAATGATTAATTATATAATTAACTTGACGAGACTTGTTTTTAACACAAAGATTGCTCAGTATTACTGCTGAAAAATCAACAGTGATAATTTGAATCACAGTATCAGAGATACAATGAGGGAAGTAAAAAACATCATGAGGGAACAATGAGGGAAGTCAAAAACATCATAAAATAACTGTTTACCTTTAAAAGCTTCAGTGGCCCCTGGGGCTTTGTTTTTATCTGGGTGCATCTGTAAGGCTAACTTCCTATAGGCTTTCTTCAGTTCCATATCAGAGGAATCTTTCTTCACATTCAAAATTTCATAATAGTCTTTGCACTTCTTCACTCTATGACAGAAACAAAATTTACATGATTATAGACTAGTAAAGTTGTATGTTTCACTATGGTATTTGGAGAACAACCAAATAAGGTCTCCATTGTGTCATAATGCATAAATGTATTATACATTTTAATGTGGTTGAATACTTGTTTTCTCAGATCAATGGGCTTGACAGTTTGACGAAACTACTTTACACATCTACAATGACTAGTGGACTATTATATATACATTATTAGGTAAAACACTAATGTTAAGCGAGAAATAGCAGAAATCCACCAAAAAAAGACAATTAATTCTTTCAAATACATTGTTATTCTATTTTAACTCAGAATAAAAATCAGAGTTTTTCAATAATTAATAAAACAGCAAATAAACCAAAAACATGTGAAGTATTGTGCTCTGTTGGCAAAAATAAAGGTTCCTACATTGCTAAGTAATGTCTGTATACTTTAATATGACATACGGCTCATACAAACAGGCACACAGTAAAACATCCACAAACCTTTTGACGGAGTCCAATTGATCTTGTGTGTAGTCTTTAGTATGTTCTTCTGTTTTATTCGTCCTATCCCCTGAACCTCTCCTCACTCCACTGTTCCGTCTCTGTCTGAGATTACTGGGATCTGCAGTGCCATTCTCAGTGGGTTTACTGTCTTCAGATTCTGTGCTCTTACTTGTCAACTTCTCTATTAACTCTGTCAAATATACAATTTGTTTGCTTCTTTGTTTGATTGGTGTTTAACTCAGTTGAACTCAGGGTATTTCACTTATATAATGATGGATTGTCCACTTCACACTGTACACAGTCTTATTACGGTGGAAAACCGAGAGGAAACCTCTAAAAACCACCTCAGCGTTTGCCGGAGCCACAACATGTGACTCACTCATATACCTGATAGTCGACAGGCGGTAAATATACAGAGAAATACAAAGAAAAGCAACCAAAAAAAGAAACAAAGTAAACATTTGAAATCATGAAATTTGAAGTTCAGCACATTTTGTCTGACCTTCACCATGCCTCTATTGCCTTATCTATATAACAGATGATAGAGAGCAGGTTGTCACAAACATTAGAATGTCTGTCAATTACATGTATTTTTTTAGATAAAGACTTCCACATGAAGAAATCATTGGGTAACTTACTGATCATGAGTGGATCAGGTAAAGTTACAGGTTAATCAGGTTTCAGGAAATGCATGCTGTCTTTTTCATTTAACTTACAGATGGACAGCTTTGCAAAAGTATTTATTTAAGTTTAAGGTTGTGGTCTAAACTGTCACCTTCTTATATGGATCTTTATTGGCAACACAACATTGTACCAGCAGTGAGCTGGATGCTTGCCAAAAAGGTTTGTTTTTTAATTGGGGTATAATGTCATACTCAGGGGTAGTGACAAAAAGGAAGCATGAGAATTGTTTAACCAGGGTGGTAGGAGAACTTGGATATCCAGATTACGGATGAAGTTTTATATCATGCAACAAACCTATGGTAAGGAACTCAAAAATCAAAGTTTAAGGCTTATCGACTGATGTTTGTAAACCTGTTTCCATTTTAAAATTTACTTTGGGTTTAGTTGGGACAAAAAAGTATCACAAACAAAACATTTATGGACTGATCTGTACCCATAACATAGCATATGCTACATGTCAGAACTTCCTTAACCTTTAAAAAATAACCTTGGATGTTATAATCCTATCATGGTGGTGTGAGGCTGTGAGCTAACTCTTATTAGAAATTAGCTTCAACATTTTGTTCAAATGTCAATCCCTAGAATACAAGATGTAAACAAAAAAAAAGAATTGACATTTTATTTAATGATTGCAGCAATTAAATAATTCAACATGTTGAATCTGTTATTTTGTAGGAGTCGGCAAAGGCATTTAGCGCAAGCTAAGTTTAAACTTTTCAAACAGATATCTTTACAGAAAGAGCAGAGTGATACTCTGGGCCCCATATTTGCTAATCGCTATATAATGATGGTACATGTGGGTATAGATCTACAAATAAATTACTATTTCAACAGTTTTGATTCATTTTTTATTCAGAAGTCTACAGCAGGACAAACAAGAATACGAGGCTGCATTTGACATATAAAATGTATCAGAACTTGAAAAGTGTATTGAAAAATTCAAAGTGATACTCTGGGTTGCAATAAAATGCATATGGGTAAAACGGGCACCATTTCTTATGTTCAATTATGCTCTCTAATTTTCTCGTCGAGCTATATCCCTTTTAAACGTGGATCTTAAAAAATGGATAATGCACAAACTACAGTCATTAGTTCACATATGTTAGGTTCACGTATGTTATTAACCCATAACACACAAGAGTGTTAGTCGCGTGAAATCAGGACAGAGCAGGCCACGCCCAAAATGTCAGCCGCCAGTGGTCGTAGGAAGGTATATATCTGTAATCCCAGGGTT
>JAVFBW010139945.1:0-22568 GCA_034783835.1 Mopalia ciliata | reverse complement strand
GCTTTTTGTTTTATTTGGTGGATAAACATTCGGTATTTATTTTATAATTATAAAAAGTCTTATTTATCCTAATGCATGTGTAAAATTATTTTATGCAAGTTGCGGGAAGTTCAGACTATAACGGGCGATGTGTTAACACGTTCACTTATTTCAGATAATAAAATTAAATGCTTTTGACTGTTTGATTTTTAACGTGCTAGCTTTGTCACATTCCAAACTTTTAACTTTTACTGGATTAAAGTTCGAAAACAAAGGGAGAGTGTACTTGGGTGATTGGCTGTTAAATTTGAAGAAGACAGGTTTCGTTTCCATAGACCACCACTAAATTAGGGGAAAGTAAAAGGATTTTCAGTACGGTGTTAACAAAAAAAACCTTACAAATAAATAAATTAAACTACAAACTATGGTTACTTTAACAAAAGCACCATCGGTCTAGTGAACTTTTAAACAAAACAAGAATTAAATGAAACTGATCCTTTATTGCGACAAAAAATTGAGAAATTTAAAACTAAAATGTCCCAACTTACTCTGGGTTTTAACTTAATCTTAATAGCTTTGACTGCCGCTAGAGGTCACTGATAAAAGTGCCCGGATGTGTTTGTTAGTATCTATGACAACGAGAAATAAACAGTTTGTCATAAAAACAGTACGGGGTCGCGAAAGTTTCGCGATTCTGGTTTATTTTGAAAAGCTTCCGACTTTTAACTCTATGAACCGGGTCCATCCATATAGAGCTTCTATTTTAGAACAGCCGGGAAACAAAATTTGTTTCCAGAACCCGCGTTGTAACTTTACCCTAGAAAGGACATATCCATTCTGAATAAAGGTGTATAAAACGCATTCAATGATTGTAAGTTATAAAAGTGACGTCATTCAGGTACAGGGTGTACCACAATCCAAACATTGAGGAACAAAATATATCAAGTAGTCAAAATATGTAGGAATATCACAATTTTTTAAGCAGTCAGCGTTGAATCGCCCTTTCCCAAATGTTTCTTTTAGTGGATTCTTAACATGATTCTGCATTCACCTTTTTTCTCATTCCGTTGACTTAGGTGAAGTTCAAATAGGCTATGACCAAACATCCTATCTAGACTATGATCAGTTAGAGTTGATAACAGAATGGAGCGTATATCTACTCCCTTTTTAATAATTCATCAGGTTTTTAAGTCTTTATTTTAGTCCATTGACAACTGTTTCATTATTAACTTACACACTGTACAAATCAATGGAGTTTGTTATAGATGGTAATGATTAACCCACTGAGTCACCACAGTCATCTGTATCGGCTAGTGTCTGTGCCAAGCAGCGAATCCAGCTTCACAGACTTGTCATTATATCATGTGATGAGAAAATAATGAAGTCTTATAGAGAGAAAATGTAAACATGATGGCGGGTGCCGGTTTTAGCGTGGGAAGGTCTGCATACGCTTTATTTGTATTGTTTCATGAAATATTTATCAAATGGTAAAAAAATTGAATTAAAGCAAGTAAAACTTTGGAGTCAGTCCTAATTGCCTCCTGAAAACTGACAAATTGGTCTTCATTAATGTTTTCCCTCGCATTAAAGGTCATTTTTATTAATTAATTTTTTCGATTTTTCATTGGAATTATAGCAATGTGTGTGGATAAGCTCTAGAGCGCACAGTCTGGACACCAGAGGCACAGGGTGTTTCACTCCGATATCTATCGAAATATATAGGCCTACATTAGAAACCTTCGCATTTGACAATAATCTTATTGTAATTTGAGCATGGGTCCCCTTGCAGATGCGCTTATTGACAGAGTGGACAAAGTGCGATTAATCCAAAAAGTGAACGATTGATTGACTTTCTTTCTTTCTTTCTTTTTTTCTTTTTTTCTTCTTCCCATTTCTTTCTTTCCTACCTCCTCCCTTTCTCTATGTATTCATTAATTAATTGATTCTTAGATTCCTCGATTCTTTCGTTTATTTATTTATTCGTTCTTTATGTATATTAACCAAAGCAAACGTACAATGGCTAAACTCGTGTTCATTAAGTATCTTAAATGACGCCATCTAGCTGGTGTGAAAACAAACACAAGAAGACAAGATGAGAAAATAATGGATTCCGGCAGACTGGTGCTTATGTGTTGAGTCGCCAACAGTTCGTTTGGAATTAACTTTGGTGTTCGGAAAACACTTCTTATAGTCGATCATTAATACAGTCTAGGCACCCTTGTTTGATCCGCATCCAAGCTAAATTTACTTTCTCTAAAATAAAAACGTATAATACAGAAAGTAATTTTACATAACATTCAGAAACTATCTATGGAAATTTATTTATGGAAATGTTAAGTCTACTGTTCATTGAGATACCAATTTTATTTACTCATTCCATCATTTGCCATTAAACGTTTTGAGTTTTCTGTCTTTTTTCACAGGTATTTGTTTTTGCTTGTTGTTGTTTTTTAATTCTTTTGAAGTGTGGAAGTGTTAAATCGTTGCAATCTTGCATATGTGGCAGAGCAATTTAATTGATCTTATATGCTCTCGTTTTATACACCAGTAGCTACCATTATGTTATCACGAAGAACTATTATTTTAAGCCCTTAGTTTACGTCTGTCATAAGGCGTCAAGTGGGTAGAAGCAAGTGTAGACATTTCTATAGATGAGTTTATAACGAGCATTAAGAATTACGTGGTGAGAGAGTGTCGAGCTGCTGCACCTCCCGCGGAATCCTCTCCATCCCTCCTGAGCGGCAAATAGTCCAGCGAATGGGCATGGATACAGGGTTGAATGATAGCCTCTTATAGAACGTCAACATAGACATTCCTCATTTTCCTATTGATGGGCCTTTGATTGAATCCGTCTGTGACGTGATTAGGCCAAGAAGCCAAACACGCGATGGACGAGCGTCTCGCGAGGTTTCATTGCGATTACAATCAAGATAACGCGCGCACAGACGACAAGCGCGAGACCGATCGATCATTTGACCTTGATGATGGCCGCCCATAATACGCTATAGATATGGTTTAACGATTCTCACCCCGAACAAATTAGCATAGTTTGTTTTACACTCACAAACATTAAAAGGCCACTTAATATAGGAACAGATGAGGTGTACGGGCAAGCTGGCTTATAGAGTAATCCGAGAGATGTGTAGCCATACCTCGGGGGATAAACCCAACAACACCATACCAGCCCCGCCTGCCTCTTCACTACCCAAACCTTTCTAAAGTCATCCAAATTGCACACCTGCATAATTCTGTAGGGTACTGCATATATTACAGTCAATATGTGTGTAGTGGTAATTACTGTGATATTTTGTTCACAGGTTCACATACGGGATGTTATCATTGACGCTAAAAGACGTCATGCCTTTGTTTATCAATTTGAACATTAGTTTTCTGAGGCGAAAAGTGTTATTTCCCAGGCAGTCAGAGCAACACATTTATAAAAGCGAGAAGTTAGCAGTTTCATTAAGTGAAACATGCATTGCGCTTTGCAAAAATGATCAGAAGTGCCTGTATTCTAAAAAAAATAAACAACTTTAAGTTTCATATTAGCCGCTCAGCAGCACAGTCATGCGTAATACAATGTTTTTCTAGTTCACTATTAGATCTTTTTTTTTACCCAAATGCCCTTTCCCCGAGTAATAATAATACTTTCTACGGAATTAAAGATAGTGGTTATTTGTACTTAAGTCTTTTTATTCCGAAAGCAGCTGTAAAATAAAAAAATTTAAAGAGTGAAATCAACTAAATTTCGTTCAGCGCAACTGCCTTCTTCGCTTACCAACCGGTATAGCATCTCGCCAGTTCCCGCGCTCCACGAAAGAGCTCGTTTTTTCATCGGCAATTCAAGGCAAAAACCTGCTGTAACATATCCATGTATATTGAAATCCCAGCTCAAATCCAAATGAATTCCCCTTTACTGGAATATGGCATGGGCTTATATATGTATGAAGATGGTATGTTTGGTGTCAGGGCCGAAGATTGGACTGAATCACGTACACTTGTAGAAGTAATGGTTCTTTGAGAGTTGTTTAGACAGGATGGAACCATCCGTATGGAACCACACGACAAAAACGGTTCTTTGATTAAATAAGAAACGTAGTAATACAGCTGCTAGGAGGTTCCATACAGAACCATAAAGGGTTCTACGAGAGCCACGACTAAAGAACCACAGAAGGGTTCCATTGGACCAATATTTTTTAAGAGTGTAGCAGGCAGGATTTCTACAGTTATATTCTCGTTTCGGTAAGGACTAATCAACGTGTCCAAAACGATCAATCTCCTAATGCTGCGAACACCAGGTTATGACCAATGCCCGGATGTGAAATATGTCAAATTTCCATAATTCAACTGTGCCATTGTGTTCTACATTTATCGCTTCTTTAACAATAACTTTTTATTTTCTAACTGTATTATTTGTCAGTCAAATGATAGTAGATAACAACGAATTGAAACCGAATTTAGAGTTTCGGAGCTTATTGAGATATCGGACGGAAGGATTTTAAAATATTTGAAGAGGTCATCAGCATTCAATGGTGTCAGCTTATTGCTGTAGAGAGTAAACCTATACATTGATGTCATTACGGAAATAGTTGATAAACACCGAAGTAATTATTATAACGCGTTCTCTCCCTAAAATCCGTTAATATTTTATATTTACTCATTTTCCGAAGAATATCATGTGGTGAAGTACATATCTGAGAATATGTGTCAACCTATATATGTGCCTGTCAATGTATCTTTATCCGTTTATATTTATTGAAAGATCTCACTCTCGGTGACATTGGTAACAAATAAAAACAAGACAGGACAATCACAAAATACAGGAAAGAGTATGCCAAAAAAGATCGGTTCTTGATGGAACCTCAAAGAGCACCAGGGCAACAAGAATTTCGCCGTCAAACCGCCCGCTGCTTAATGTATCAGACACATTTGAAAGAGGACTGATATAGCAGCAGTTAGGCCGGTATAGAACCACAGAGCTCGGTACACACAATCAGTATCTTATCGTCAAGGGTCTGTAATCGAAAAGCAATAAGATAAGAAACGAGGGAAGGTAATTTGTTTCAAGTGACAGAACCGTTTCGACAGCGTCCATGCAGCGAATTCAACTGGATCAGTTTACCCTTATCGTTGATCATTTAAGAGCTGGTCGTGCTATTGGCAGAGTTCCTTCCCTTTTGTAGCTCTTCTGTATTTTAACAACTACTCATCACGTTATGAAGAGAAATTAGAGAAAGCACTTAAAAAACTCAAACACACTCAACACCGAAACACAAATATTGTTACGCATTTTTACTCTCTTGGTCTAATATATGACAATTGCTTAAAATGAGATAGCGACAAACTGGAAAGCGGACAACAGCAAGCTGCGACATTAGCAGCGGGAGCTTTTAGCCTCACAGGTACTGGTTTATGCGATGTTAAGAGAGGTAGGCGGTTTTATTAAACTTTGTTGAAAGGGAGGAGGCGGCTGCATAATTATTATATAGGCGGTTGCATTTGATGTTTAAGATCCAAAACAAGTTCGTGACAGACTACTCAAACGGCTTGCGTAAGCCTAAACGGTCACAAAAGCTATTCTTGTACACGACATCATACCAGGACCGAATCGTTTGTTCCCCCTAAACTAGCAAACATTTTGAATAACTTGAATTTAAAAATAATAAATCGTCATTACATCAACAGCAATTTTTTTTCGGTGCAGTTTGGGTTTTTTGTATTAAAAATATTTTTCAACAATTTTCACTACTTTGACACACACTGATAGGCCCTACTGCGACGCATGCGCGGACACCTATAGCTTTAATGGCTGACTGAAAACCGGTGGGAAGCGCCTGCATTGTATTATGCAATCAAGTGACCTACGAACCATGGTCAATTAAATTCAGATAGACAAACTTTATCTTCTACCAATATCAAATTATACCAAATTGTACGCAGAACTGATGATGCCAAAGTACACAAGACAACAAGCTGTATCAGTATTAAAGTTCAAGTCTTAACTCCCACTGTGGCGACATGTTAAATTTGTGTGGTAACGCGAACCTTGGATTAGTCATGCATGTGGATCTTGTACCAGGAGCGTAGTTGTTTCAACAGTTTTTGGTATAACATTAATGTGTCTCAAAAATATATTTATCGTAGCCTCGGAGAGAATTATTGGTTATCCATTTTGCTGTTCAATTTTATTATTCATCTTTATTTTTATTTGAATTACTTTGATTACCATTTGGAAGACACATGGGCAGTTTTCGCTTTGACATGCTAAACACATCGCAACTGTTAATGTATTAAATTATCCAAGAAACTCCAATGCATACCACTTTCGACCGTATGTAGAAAGAAACTCCATTGGCTTGTCAAGACATTTATCAATCAAAGATGAACTCAAACGAAGAAGAGATCAATTGTTTTCGTCAAAATGGCTAAATAATTCTTACAACTTAAAGTCTTGCTGTACCTCTCGGCTCAAAATGAACCAAATTTGATTATCGCTTAGATTAAAAGTGAGGTATTCAAACTATATGTCAAACTTCTAATGACATGCAGTAAAATTGGAGCCTATAATTTAGTTTCCCATGATCATATATTCTAGTCGCAACTTATAATTGCCTATTTCTGGCACTTCATTTTTCAGTAGACTCTACATTTTCCAATGCGTATTTTTAGAAAACTATTCATGTTTGAATCTATAAGTTTGAACCATTGTAAATAGCACAATGCGATCTAGTGAACGGTGCCTCATGGACTAGAAGCTGGTCCTTGTTTTTTAAAAATGTTTTCTGATTTTACATTTTTATAAGACTTTCCAAGGTGGGATAGACAAAAATTTCATTGGGACCGTTATAATCATAATTTCCCCCAAAAAACGAGGCACCGTTTTCTAGTTCAAGGACTATTCTACTCCGTCAAAGTATTTTTTTTATTTCATTTTTTTACATTTTGCAATTTGTTTAGAAATATGCAATCCTGAATATTCAAACTTTCCAAGCTTTCCAAGAATATAAACATATATGTGGTACAGATTTATATTCGTCGGCATAAGAGACTAAATGCAACCTTAACCGCCAAAGCAGTGCAAAGACCATCATATGAAACATGTCAAATCAATGAATTCGAAACACCCGAGACCTTTTAACCAAATTTCCCATAATTAAAAGATAAAATGTTAAAATAGTTAGCATAAAAAAAAGTAAGATTGGCACGATCTAACGAAGAAATTGTTTCCCCAGCTAAAACAGTAACGTCACAATGAAAATAAACGGTTTAGCCGTTTAGCCAATACAAAGTTTGTTAAAGCCTAGGTAAATCACCCGAATGCATTGTATATATACAGCTGTTCGCCGATGCAAATATTTCTGAGGATTTCCGAAAATTTTATGTGAAATGTGTAAATTACCTTTTTAATAATTCATCCGGACGATTATAGATACAGAATAAACAGTGAGTCTTGTCAAGATGAATATATTAAAAACAACAATCTGATGTTGCGAAACCCTACAAGATCCCTTCAACAGTGAATAAGAAAACTAATACTCTTACTTGCAGCATACATTTATGGTAGTTTGTTACAAGTAAAGCTTCCACAGATGCCAATTCCCGAATCACTTTAAGAATTGAGTTAAGCAATTCATATAACTAACATTTCATAGAAAAAGTCCTTGTGGAACTAAGCAATCCATAAATATGAAAACTTAATTCAAAACAATTTCCTATTTTTGGGGACAAAAATTGTTCGATTAGCTCTGACTAGTTAAGGAAAATATGTTCCTTTATGCTTTAATACTGTCAAGGAATCTTCAAGGAAGATTGGGTTTTTGTATTAATGGAACCTTTTATTATTAAACAAGATTATTTTCAAAAATGGAAAAACATTTTCACATTTTATGGTTGTGATTATGAGGGACTGTTTTTGTTCTGGTTAAAGGCCATTATTATTGTTTCCGATTTTCTTTGGGCTTTTAACTTGAAAACGACAACTGTGCATTGAAGTTTCGCTTTGCTATCCTGTGTTTTTATATTGTATTAGCTGGAACCCCTAGTATAACAAGAACATGCATGTATATCTTAGGGCAAAGGGAGTTAACAAGAACTATTATCAGCTAGACTTTCACAGTTAGCTCCCTTGATAATGGATTATTTATCCGTGTATCTATAGTGGTGCTATTATGTTATGTGATTAAAACCTCTGCCTGCTCCGTGTTTTTTTATAGGCTCCGCGTTAATACTTGTGTATTAATTAAAGAGATTCATCTGACCCATGAAGGCGATACAAACCAGATTGCGGTAGCAATATTTCAGTACATGGTCTTTCAGGGGATATTCAAGATATGTGGCGTTTAAGGATTGATTTTCAATTGGGAACAAGCACTTTTTGGGTCATTGTACTTTCGCTACATAGAAATTAAATTAAGGTTTTTCAAGGTGTAAAATATAATTGAATTTGTCCACATATTTGCCTTACGAATTTGACGTTGGGATGTACTTAATGATGACCAATTGTCAATGAGAATGAGAATGACCTTTACTCATACAATCTGACTCAATCAATTATGAATTAAACTGAAACTTTGTTTGCTCAAGCACAATTTATGCTAGTCGCATTTTTATTACTAAGAACTGATGGGCACATTTATATACACCCAGAAGATAATGTTATAACAGACACTTGACGTGTAAGTCCGTGTGCTTGAGGCAGGTATGGTTTTCATCTGTTACATACGTCTCGCCATTACCAGTCAGCTATACCTTGGTGGCATAAGAGTAATTTTTGATAGCGTCGACAGTAGATGTTTAACTTTACATTCAACTGGCTTTCTCTAATAGTGTTAAGTTTACATACAGCAAGACAGATACCCATACAACAGAACTTGTTCTCTCTGGCATTTAAAGTAAAATAATTGACCTAATCGCTGCATTCGTTCGACCCTTTGCTAACCATGATCCCAGTTTCTATTTTAAACGGTTCTGATGATGTTTGTTATCAACATGGCAATTTTGCGTTGAACAATATAAACAACAGGTAAAGAAGGACGGTATGGGGAATCCTAATCTAAATATTTATAGGGTTTCAGTTTGGGTAATTATAACATGCCATGCCATTTTTGGATAACAGTATTTTACTCTTTGCTCAAACAGCAAAAAAAAGAGAGTTTTAAATACAACGCTTCCGGGGGGAAAAGTCAGATGTCCCCAAATCCATACTTTGTCCCTCAACCGTAAACCCCCAGTGACATACCTACGTTTGGCTGAACTTGTTAAGATGTTATAAACGTTCTCCACAGAATCTTATAAATATTGGTTCTTTGAGGGTTCTTTAGAAGGATGAATGGAACATTAACGGCAAAAGCTATTCTTTAGAAAAGATGGAACCATAACGGCAAAAACGGTTCTTTGATATAATGAGAAATGGAGAAATACTTGGAACAATTGGTGTGATGGTTCTATAACAAAAACATAAGGGTTCCACCAGAGCCATGGCTGAAGGACCTTAGAAGGTTCCATTAAAGCCACAAGTTTCTTAGAGTGTACCATACAAAGTTATTAAACCATTGTTAAGCAATTATATTCACATTCCAGACTGAGGATAGCATCCTTGCTCATCATACACAGCAGCATTTGGTGTCGATTATTTACACTCAATAATTGTTTTCAAAATTATAAACTTTTCTTTTCCACCGCTGGACCAGGGTGGAAATCCGAGACCTAACAAGCATTACGAAGGATTGAGCCAACAAAGACTTACATTATATTTCTGGATCGATTAAATTTTTCTAATGTTAAAATTTATCATTCCTAGCGTCTTGGCTGCTTTATCAGCTAACGTGGCCTGCGCTTGAGATATATACAACCAGAGCATAAAACCAAGCCCAGGTACAAAAAGTCTTGTTAAAGACTCTTATATAAATAACCTGTTACGCTTCTTAAATCATTTACGGTCGTATTTACAGACTTGTCTCCCTTTTCAACACTGTCTACACAAAGCAAAATTCCACAAGGACGTGACTGGATTTCATTTCTCAATGATTGCACCTTTTTAATATTAAATTTCATATACATTGTTTCTGTAGATTCTCATGTTCAGAATATTGTACTGACGTTAAATTTATATTGATACACAGCGGTTGATGTGGAGAATATTCGGGGAGATCATTCAACGTCAAATCGATTACACAACTGGAGTCGTTTTGTTTTGTAAGTACATACTCAATCAGACTACCGCATGTTGGTCCAATATAAGTATTTCTTACCGAAATATTTACTGTTGTCGTGTATACATACGTGATACATATAGACGCGCCAATGACTTTTGCAGTAAACCATTTCGGATTATGTTTGAACCTTTGATATGAAGGAAACTGGACCACATGCAAATGAGAGGGTTTCAACCCACAGGGGGGGGGGGGGGACAGGTAGGGATGCTAATGGGCCATCCCCCACTCACATTGTCAAACCGGATCACGTGCGAATGAGGGGGGGGGGGGGCTGCAGGTAGGGGATTGTGCTGACCCATCTCCAACTACAATGTTTCCTACGAGGTCCGCAGTAGTGTCGACGGATTTGATTTTCTCCATATTGTAACTTGTACATAGTTGTGTTAATTTTTTTAAATTTTCATTCCTATATATACATTTATTGTACAGGAGCTTTTGTGTAGTTAGGTTTACTGTGGTAGAACTTGGATATGTGGAGAGATAAGAAACTCCTATACTAATCCTGCGTTACACATGTCCGTCAGTTAACATAATCTCCACATATATGTTATGGAAGACCAGCAATAGCCGTCCGAGCCTAAGGTGTAATGATTTACCCAAATTAAATTAAGTTTTAATAAATTGTTGTAATGTAATTTCTTGGAACTGATCAGTCTGAAAAGTGCTGCAATGTATCTACCTTCAGGACGAGTGTACGAGTGTACGTAGTGAGCATTTTTTTAAGTAGTTGTAACTATTTTTATTGCTCATGGACGTGACCAAAAATACAGTCAGTAAACATTAACCGACCAGCTTCCTCAAACCTTGTTCATGACAGCGCATACATTAAATCCAAAATGGCGGAATATTTCGAATGGGCATACCCAGTCCCATAAAATAATTACCGTAACTGTAATAATTGAGGCAGATCCAGTTACAAGTGAGAGCGATTGCGATCACGTATATATATTAGAAATTTGAGTTGATTTTCCTGTTATTATCGAGGGTTTTGCGATTATAACGGATATAGAAAAAAATGATTCTGAAAATTGATGTATAATGTCCGCTAAATTTTTAATTCTCAAGTTAATGGAGAGCAATCATAACTGAATTTGTCCACATATTTCATGTGCTTTTCTATAAATAAATAAACAAAAATATAATTACACAAATTAAATGTTATGTTCTAATGCTTCAATCCCAAAGGAACATTGTCAAATAAGAAGTTTTAAGAATAACAGTTTTTGTCGAATGGTATGACGTATGTGGATACATTATATGCAGAAACATGCTGAAACGAAGTAGACAATATTCTGACTTATAAGTCGATATATAAACAATAACAGAAAACACGATAGATTGGTTGATTAATATTTAACGCCACGTTTAACATATATCACTTTTATGATGGCGGTACCTACAATAAATGACACAATCATGAATTATGAAGTATGTCACTTATATCATTTCTAGTTAACCACTTCTTTTGTGTAATAGAATACCATGTTTTAATTATACATGTGGCTGTATATCGTTAACAATTTACAATTCATGATGATACGAGCATTTGTTTCACAAAACTAGAAGAAATTATATAGTTATGTTACCCCACTTCTAAATGTCGTTCAAAGCTTATACGAAGTGTGTTGCTTTACTGTGGAGTTAATGTTTCCACAAAGCTAAGTTAAGAAAACCTTTTACTGCTAGGAACATGCAGTCCCTATAGTCCAGAAGCGGATGAAAGAGGATATTAACTTAACCTTACGACACGGCTAAGGATGCGACTTAACCTCGGTTCATGTACTGGCTGGTTGTAAGCTGTACTGGTTGGACTTATCTGATTGGGTGACTGATTGGCTTACTGATTTTATGTACTCACGTTTAGCTGATACTCGTTTAATACATTCGCGTTTAACTGATTTTCGTGTAATATTCGCGTTTAGTTGATGTTCGTGTGATGCATTCGAGTTTAGCCGATTCTCGTTTAATGCATTCACGCTAGCTTATTCACATTTAAAACATTAGCGTTTACTTGATTTTCGTCAAATGCGTTCGCATTAAGCTTATTCTCGTTTAATACATTCTAGTTTGGCTGTTTTTTTAATACCTCATTCATTAAATGATTGTTTATTAGGATTTCAAGATGAAAACCGTCTTGGGTTCTCTTAAAAAAATTTTAATTTTCGGAAATTATAATGAAATAAAACATATATATATGTTATTCAACTTCCTATTTAAAACAGAATTAATTAATTGATCACTCCTCCCTCGATTCAATCAATTAGTATTTGGGGATTAAAAATCTTTTTTGAAAAAGGAGAAGAAAAACAGAAGGCTAATCGATTTAGGTAGTTCGCTAAATTCAGTTTTAATGTTTTCTTTATGGATACAAATTGTGATGAACGATAATTCTATGTTGAATTAAAAAAACAGTACATTATTTCTGGATAAGGTGACACAACAATACTGGTCGATGGGACGTGCGAAGAATAGGCGGTTGGAAGTAAGCCTCGAATTCATTATTCGTTATTGGTTCTTCGAATTATGAATAACGACAAAAAACGGGATTCATCATTCGAATCGCGAATAACGACAAAAAACAAAGATATGTTTTAAAGCACCGTTTTTGTGAGGTGAATAACGAATCTTGGTTTTCGTCTCGTTTTTCTTGATTCGAAAAAACGAATCCTGTTTTTTTATATTGTTATTCGTGTTTCGAACAATGAATCCTGTTTTTTCGTTTTCCGTGATTCGAATAAAGAATCCCGTTTTTGATGTTATTAGTGATTCGAGTAACTGCTAACTTCTAGCTGCTCGAAGGATAAAGACATCAAATGTAAGCAATGGGGAGCCAGGTTTAATCGTGTCCTATCGTTCTCCCTTCTAATCCGATAAATGTCATCGACTGTAACAGCGGGAAGATAATAAAATACACTCGGTAGTTATTTTGGAACCTTTATCCTCTTATTATATTGTTAATTTATGTGTAACGTAATATGTATCATGTGACCTGAGTTAACACAAGGCACAATATCATTAGTTATATGTATTTATTCTGACCCTTATAGTAAATACCTTAGAAAGAGACATAGGGAATTAGTCAGAGCGTCGTGGGCTACATTCGGGCACTGCATCATGCACCATTTGTTCATCTATTAACATTATAAATATCTCAGGTTTGATAGCTCCTAGAGGCATGCTAGAGGTATTTCCAAGTGGGTTTCAAATCAGATATTTAAATCAGATTTAAAATGATTGAATAATAAATATAACACTATATATCTGTACAAAAAGATACCATATTTTCCGATGCATAGATTTTGTTTTATTAACTTACATTCTCATGTTATTTGATCAGTATTAAATATGTGGGGTTTTTTTTCTTAAATTAGATCCTTTCATTCGAGGAAAATATCCAACTTCACTATTAAAATTGGATTGTGTTCTTATTGGCAATGTGGTCGGAGTGGTTTTCTCATTGACCTAGCACGCCGTCATGTTTGTGAAATACCATTTAGAACGGTGTTGAACCCCAATCAAAGGAAAAGAGTATATTTAACGAAGTCGACACAACAACCATCCACATTAAAAGTTTCCTTAAATTAGAAATATTGTGTGTCAGTAGACCGACTGTAGAGGAATGTGTTCTGATACTTATTATATTCGAGTTATAGTGAGACACTTTAGCATCTCAATTGTGCTGGACTGTTAAAGCCATAACGTATATCTGTGTTTGTTATATTCATTACATCTCAATACATATTCAAATTTAAAATTATTTGATTTTTTTAAGCAATGATAAAAGAGTCAAACTGTATTTGATAAACAATAGTCAATGAAGTTATAGAGAAAAATAAAATAATCATGGACGTTTATAGAATAGTGGATTATGAAAGCTTTCTACACACTCGAATGGAAAACTTACTTTTTCACAACTGCAGGGCCTATATACTCAGGCGATTTGTTCGTTTAACTACCATTTATAATGTAAAGTCTGAAGCGTATCAGTGTATCAGGTATGCATATCATTTATATGTAGCATTTTCACCCATTAACCGAGACAATGCATGCGACTGAGTCATCCATTTAGTGGCATTTTAGCGGGTGGTGATTTTCAACTGGACTTCATCCTGCAAAATTATTTTTAAAATAAAATCACAAGTATTACTATACCAACAACAGAGAGCTTTATGTTTTGTTTTTTTTTGTTCTACTTATGTAATATATTTAAGTATGTTTTGCAGACTAGAATTATCAGTGATACAAACAATAGTTCCAGAGTTTTATCCACGGCGAATGTACGGACAATGTTTCCTGACTTTTTTAATATAGATTTGTCAGCGTTAAAAATGCAGTGTATATGCTTATGCTAGAGAGTAACGATGGGGCCATTCTATAGAGAGCATGCGTATACAGCTTAGTCAGCAGATCGTTGGTCATGTTAGCCGAAGGTATCGAGTTCGAATCCGCTGGGAGGTATTTTTCAGGGAAAGGCAGTAAAAACACGGATGCCACAAAAGCCCACAAGGTTCAATATTTGTTCCCTTTTTGTTAATGTTTTATGCAAATGACTTTGTATTAAATGCTGATTATATAAGTTTCCATACCGCACCATCAACTTGGAAAAAGTGAAAACAAAATTATTATTATTAATATGTCCAGAGTCATATTTAGTCGTCACTGAAAATAAACTGGATATCACACATTGGAAAACAAAAAGATCAGCAACCTCTCAACAACCCAAGTGGCAAACGGTCTGAATCTAGTTAATTAGCTGTTTTCGTAGATAAAATAAATTATCTTTTCACAAATTATCTTTTCACGAACAGTATTCAGCATTTGAGAGAAATGTATAAAAAAAAATGTTAATGGTTGAAAAAATGTCAATATATTGTAATATTTGTAACATTATGATATGTTATACATCAGCTCAGTTGGAAAAAAATTCAAAAAATGTCTTAAATATGCTGAGCCCTTATTCGGATATCATTCTTCAGGTTTTGTGCAAAAATCGTATTTGTCCTTGTTAATTGTGAAAAAGCCACTAGACCACACAGTTTATGGACGATGTTCTGACCAATCATTTTCAGATATCAGTGACCGGCTGTGAGTTTTATTAATCTAGCATATACGTCATGGTGTTCATTTAATGAAAATGCCCTGGAAAAAATCCTAAATAAATTATTCATCCGCTTTAAAAGCACTTGCCCATTTTAATATGATGTAGTTCGATAAAGCGTAAAACTGTAAATAAATATTGAAATAAATAAACGATTTTAAGACTGTTAAATACCCCTACGTATTAAATGAATAAAACAAACTCTTGGTCTTTCGGTTCACATGTCGGAACCTTTCTCAAGAGAATGCTTGATAAAACTAAATATTATTATAAGTAAATAAAATGAGAAAGGCCCCGACATGTGGACATGTGGACATGTGGACCAACAGCTCCATGGTAAATGATTAGTTGGAGTAACTCATGCAGGAGTTTGTGTCTTATTCATTTAACAGCACTCATTTGGCAACTTTCATGAAGCATAATCAGAAATAACTTATCTGCCTAGTTCGCTTTTAAAGAAGAGGCGTTTTGCGCCAAGATATAGTTAGATGATTAAATTTAAACCAGATGACTGGAGAGTAAATGTTTTTGAACAGAGGGTTATCTTACTTTTGCGGTAAAATTGATGTAGTTTGGAGCTGGCTCTAAATTTCACAGCTCAACAGCTCTCATTGCTTCTCGGCCACCTTCAGGGATTGCAAGCCTAAGTTGCCCCTGGAACATCGCCTTTTCGGGATGGGATTGTCGAATATTTTCACCGCTTGGTGAATTCTTGGCTGTAGAACATCGCATTTAGATAAAACTCCATTAGTACTTCCCTTCCCACAAGTCCTTCGGTTTACGCCTATACATATTTCCGTGTCAGGAAGTCGGCTTAAAATTACAAAATAATCAGAATTTTTTCTATATAATTATTATTTTATTGATGCTTAATCTGAAAATGACGATTAAAATGTCAATTAAACGAAAAACGTTACCATGCTGGTTAGACTTATCGCTTTTCTGCATTAACATAAATCTTATTTTAATCCGAACCTTATTCAAACAGAAGTTATAAAATGTTTAGATTTTTCACGTCGTATACTATTCAGAGACATACACATGTAGTGCAGCGACTTCGTTGACTCAGTATTTGCCTTTGTCACAAGATCGTCAAAAGGAAAATATTCAGTTTAAATAAGTCTCTCTCATTGGAGTTTAATTACTAGTTTTCAAATGTTTGAATTATAAGCGGAACAAAGGGATTCCTAGTTCAATCTTAAAAAAAATATGGCTCTGATAGTGGAATCCTTTACGGTGCTGTTTATGGAACCCTTATGGAACCCTTCTAATACCAAAGAACCGTTTTTGTCGTTATGGTTCCATACAGAACCCTCAAAGAACCTTTATTTCTAAGACTGTATTTATGTTGCTTTTATGTAATAATGTATAACCAATTATTCGTGGTCCTTTTAATTGACATTTGTCATTTTTTGTATTTGAGATAAAATTACGACTTTAATTTTGCAAAAAACAAATTGTAAATCTGTTGGGGTTTTTTTCTGCCTATAAAATTAACTTCTTAAATGAGGTAAAAAAAAAATTAAATGTCTTGAAAAGTGTTGTTAAACAAAAAACAATCGAATTATGAAATCCTTTACGTTTTGATCAGCCTATAATAAATACACGTTAATTATTATACAAGGTTGTTTTACATAATATTAAGATATACCTATATTTAAACATCTTTTTATTTTTACTTGTTTATTTATTACCTTCGTAAGTTTAAGAATATATTCACAAATGCCTCAAGTCGGCGAAATTCTATTATTTGACTTATAATATGTCACCTAAATGTATTTAATATCAGAACTTGAAGAATCAAATGAAGGTAGCACTATCGGTGGAATATCGCCTTACTTTATAGAAAACAAAATCATCAAATTAACCGTCGCCTAAAAAATACAGTTATTTCTCGTTATGTAGAGGGAAGCTTCCTTCATAATATAACAGTTAAGGTTTTTAAAAAAAACTGAAATTGTGTATTTTATCCTTATAAATCATGACGGCTGACGGATTTTTCTTGTACGGTAGCTGGTTGGTCTTGTCTAATATGAATTTTTCATTATGCAGTTTTATGCATTCGCTGATCTATAGGTAAAACCGCATGAGCTTAAAAAAATAAAAAAAATGCTTGAAGGCTCATTTACTTACTCAGAAATTCATCGCAAAAGCTAAACGTTTTTTTTTATTACATTTGAAAATTTGCATAGTTTAAAAAAAACGAATCGAAGTTTGAAGTAAGATTAACAAAAATACTATCCGGAAAAAGCAAGATAGTACAGTGAAACACGAGGAAACTATAATAGATTTCGCTTCAACTAAAAAGATTTTCGTGAAAGCTACAAATAAATTTTGCTTGCCATAAGGTATTGATTTTGATTCCTTCTTGAATGACGAAGAAAACATGCATAAAACTAGTATGTGCCATGCAATTGAAGTGGAACAAACAAACTAATGTTGATGGTTCAAGGTGTTTTACGCTATGCATAAATTAAGTTTACTTTTGTCGTAAAATTAGTAAGCTTATAATTTTCTTAGATGAACATACCAAGTGGATCAGTGCGAGGGAAGGAAGGGGGAAATATAGTTCGTGTTTGAAGTTGACTGCTGTTGATTTTGTGATTGATTCCGTGGGTGGTGGGTTCGATTCCTGTGTTAGTATCACACCGCATAACTGTCTGAATGATCTGCCTGCTTAAACACAACTTTTTCCTAAAATGACCAAAATGCGTTAATATTGTATTATTTGTGAACCTTGGGTTTTAGATTGGTTTTATATATTATAGTTGGAAGACTTGTTCTTAAACTGTTTCAATTCTCGGTCCTGTCAACTGACGCTTAATTCCAAAATTATTTACTGCGTTCAGATTCAGAAATGTGTTTATTTGAACAAAGTATTAGCGAGCCTGCAATTATTTCAGCGTGGAATAACGCAGGGTTGTATAAATTACAAACGTTGACAGTTCAGACCATACAGTTTAGTGTCTGTAGTCGTAGCCAATCAACGCATTCGGAATTATAAACTGCGGAGTGCGCTTTTGTCCATATATGGCATGTGTCACATGACAATGCGCGAGGTAAACTTTGACCGGGCTTAGACACGGCCACAACGCACGATAACGCGAGATAACACTCTGAAGATAACCTTCTGTAAACCATAAAATCTTGATAGTCATAAGTCTGTGTTTATATATTGAACGATTTGACCCTTTGTGAGGATTTTATCTATTGCTTATTTTATTTTGACAGACATGAAACTTCGAACGAGGGCTTGGCGACCTTTGGATTTTGGTTTGAATTTGTGCTAGCAGTTCTAGAGAAGTATGTGACACTTGAGTTGAATTTTGCATCTCATTGATGGTCATGAGGACTGAAAATAATTAATGTAATAAAAGTTGCTTTTCTAATGATACAAACTTTATCTGTGTGTTCCTGAATGCATTTGGATAGATGAAACGAAAATAATCAGGCAAACAAATTATTTTCCGAATAGGTATAGATATTAATTACCAGAGAAACGAATAAGCTGTTGTTTTCAAACAAAGACACAGAACCTGCACTGGGCTATTTAACTAGCACTCATAGTGTGCTTCAAAGGTATAAATTCCTGAAGGAAAATCGCCAGTGGTTTGTGGTTCGAACATGGCCATGGACCCCCTATACTTAATGCCAGGCGTTTATTGGACTTAGACACGGTTGTGGGAGAGAGATCGTTACTGACATATGTGGATACCGTTTCTGGAGATCGCCGCTTGGGCTCGTACAAGAAATGGTAAAAGATTTGACAAGAACAGAAGTGGTTTTTCTCACGAAACTGTCTCTTTTTTGGGATGGACATTTTGCTAACTGCACAGGTGACGCCCGACGCTTCCTTGTTCGTCGATTGAGGACACAGTGAGCATCGAGCCACAGAACACAAGACCTTCGTCCCCACACTTACTTCTCTCATTTAAACCGTACAGCGCCGGAGCTTTATAACGGGCTTTTATCTTCATTTCATATCTTATCGAGTTAAAACTACAGCAGGTAGCGATCGAGGTAAGTGAGTCTAATCACGGTTGATATACCAGTTTTACTGCCGCTCTGTTTCCTCTGTTTTTCCCCCTAACAAATCACCAATCGTACTCCCAGTGTTCCCTGTTCACCTATACCGCAGGTTGAAACAAAGCCTCGCGTGGGCCGCCATTACTATTGTAAATTATATGCTCTTAATCCTATAAGTGAACCAGAATAACATTTTGCTCTAATTTCTGTCAATTTAACCTTTCCCGTCTAATCTTTGACGATTAAATTAATGGACATAATTAAAATGACCTGAATTTTGCTATCTCTTATGAACGAAATCTCTATCTTTAAAAAGGCGCGGTTATCACTGGGTTCGGATAGCGCCTATACATCTTCGCGTTTATAAGATTATTAATCATTTTTTCTACCGTTTCGTGTCACTTAAAATTCGGGCTATCAGATAGCAATGGTGAGATTCGTATTGGCAAAACTGCGATAGTGCACCAATGTTATATATGTATATGATCCCATTGCTATCTAGTTATTCTACATGCCTTTGTAGCGCAGTGTATATCCCGATATTCCCTCAACGAGTAGTTGTTAGTTAGTTACCAGTTAAGTTCAAACGTATAGCGGACATTTTACGCCTTGGGGCTTTCGCAATGGCTTCTACGGATTATTTACCAATTTGGCTCATTGGGCATTCAGAAATACTTTCAAATCTGGTGCTGAGGTATGAGCAAATGTTTTTGCCTTAACCGTTAATAGAAGTTTGTTGTCGACCGACAGCTTGAATTCGATGGCGGCCATGTTTTTTTTTTTCTTTCCACGCACCTTATTACAGCCGCCGGTTATTTATGGCTTCGGCCTATAAAACTTGAAGAGCCGTTTGGTTTCATTGACATTTTTGTCGTACGTACCTCTCATATTTACTTTACTCTAAGTATATTATTAGTTGGCTGTTTGGCAGAAACAAGCCACTGACACCCTTACACGGGTTAAATAAGCATTCAATTTCAGCGACGGTGTTCCCCATAAAAATAACCATTAAATGTATCCCTGGTATGTTTTAATACTACATTGCCCTCGTTTTGTTCCGTAAGCTTTATGTAGAGTCATTAATAGAACCAGGGGTTGCATAAAAAGTTTTGTTCTAAGTTAGTATTAGTGTAGAACAAACTACAGTTAAACTTTTTAAACGGCCTCGCGTTTAAATCCGGGATAGAAAGAAGTTCTGGGTGAAAATGTGCATTTTTTTCTTCTACAGGTGGACAGGTAGACCAGTGTGTGAACATATAGACTTTCCAGAAGTCAGTTATTGTGCAATTGAAAACGTAGCGAGACTAAACAAACTAGAAAATGTGTTTGTTTTCAAAGATTTATTAATGTTCAGACGGGAAGAGTTCCATTCACTTCATAATAGCCAGAAGTTTCCCGAACAGAAGGGATTTGACAACGATTGAGAAGTGATAGGTGTTGGATTGGGCCGATATATACAAAAAGTCTAGCATTTTAAATGTTTATGGAAACAACGGATGCTTAAAAATTGTTCATAATGTCCAGATCCGACGAAGAATGGAGAAACACACCACCCCCCTCACAGCATCACCCTGCATCCATGGTCTCAGTGATTAAGGAGGAGCCGAGGTCCCCTGGTAGTCCACAGTCAGATTCAGGCGGGGAGGTCATCACTCCCAGACATACACCACACCCCACACACCTTCCTCCGAGCCAGACTCCCACACCCCCACCACCCTCCCTATGTCACGGAAGTTCACAAGTCCACCTTACCCACGGTAGCCCTTCCCCCGTTACCTTGACAACTGTGCCCAATGGCGGAAATATCCACTTGCATTCCGGCCATGGACTGACCTCAAACATTCCATTGGCCTTCGACAGCGCCGGTCACCTCTTACCTACCGAAGAAGTGGAGGGTTTCTTTAACAGCCTGGATAGACCAAGCCTCACGCTGGCGGGGCACTACCACGTCAGTGCACCACCGGTCTCCGGCTGCAGCCTGACTCCCTTAACGAACTCCCCTATCCATTCGACACACTCGATGTACCAAAGTGTATCACAGGGAGGCAGTGTAATTTCTGTCCAGCCGCCAACATACTCTGATCCTCAAGGAGGAACCTACCTACATTCCTCAGCCATGACACCACTCTACGCTCCCTCCGCCTCCAGAGTTAATGCGGGTACGATGCATTACCATTCCAGTAACCCTCATGTCTCCCCTCTCCCCCACTCTTCGTCCCCGGGAGCTAATGGAGCTCTGTGGTCCCTTCAGCCGGACCTTTACGCAACTGCCAATAACTCCCCATCCCGTTATTACTCGTCGTCAGCCACAAGTTCCCCTCTAAGTCCCAGCCTGTCCCTGTCAAACAGGACTGAACAAAACTACTCTATGCAGTACGGGCCTCGCCATTCTGGGGTCTCATACCCCAGTTATATGGGGTCTGAATTGCCCCCATCGTGGGGTTCTTACCCAGGTGTGGGCCTCACTCAGGAGCAAAGGGCAGCCATCATTGGAGAACGGGGTGAGTTTCAATTTGTCTGTTTGATTTCATTCATTTCAGGTCTGATAATGTTGTTTTTTTATTTTTTGTTTTTATTGCCGGTAATGTCATAATCTAAATCTAAATAAAACGTTTGTCATTTTGGATTATCACTAATTTAAATTCTAATGCAGAATATTCTGCAGGTTTGAAAGCCTTATTGGAAACGTATCTCAGAAAATGTTGACCAAACTAACCAATATACTGTTAAGATTTACCGTCTAAAATACCAATTACCGTGCATCAGTTTTAATACTTTGTCTTTTATTGTACGTAAACTAAGTGTTTTATTGCTCAGTAACAATAAAATTGTGGATGACGACAAACGCTATTGACTATTTCATGGGTTTTTGGTTTTACGTTTTGAAAGACATTTGGATAACATAATTTTTTTAATTCCTGGATAACTACTTTTTTTTTTTTGATAGGCAACACATTTTGATACATTTACCTGCATCGGCACAAGGTGTAAATTTAATGAGTATGGGGGTATTTGCATGTTTAAAATTCTCCTCCAGTGAACATGTCCACTGGGAGAATGTGCTTGAAGGAAACACTCCTCCAGTGAACATGTCCACTGGGAGAATGTGCTTGAAGGAAACACTCCTCCAGTGAACATGTTCACTGGGAGAATGTGCCCGGAGGAAATTCTTCTCCGGTGAACATGTCCACTGGGAGAATGTGCCCGGAGGAAATTCTTCTCCGGTGAACATGTCCACTGGGAGAATGTGC
>JAVFBW010139934.1:0-13023 GCA_034783835.1 Mopalia ciliata | reverse complement strand
TAACAGTTAATGGCCTTGACATTAAGACTATGTGATGACGTTTTTGTTATGGCAGATGACGTGCGCGATTATTTATATTTGACCAATTTCTAGTCGTCCGTAGGCAAACGTTGATAAAAAGCCATCTATCCCCTCTTGCTGACATACTGTACTCTAGTGGTAAAAACCAGTGACGTACATATATGTCAACTTGTATGTCTATTTCTTGAACAACCCAGTACGCTAAGTAGATTATGAATTGAAGTCGTATACACTGTGGCATCATATCACCGATTTAGGTCATTGCTTTCCGTAGCTAACGTTTCCAGAGTTACCTAGACGTACCGCAGTAATGATTCGCATAATTGACATCCGTTATTTATGGTTCACTGGTGACGTTCTTTTACAGACCTGATCGGATATAAATTTGTTCACAGTATACACATAACAGTTGATAATGACCACACCGCTCAATCTAATCTATTATTTACTAAACTGATAGGTTTACGGTTGTGGGATTATTGGAACTAAACACTGCTTAACCGACTACACGTCGTCTGGGGATGCTTAAGAGCCTTGCATTGTGTACTGTTCTATATTTAGCAACCATACCATTTTGTCAATAACCGTCTCAACGTAAAAACAACTTTTGGGAGACGATATCTAATAAACATTGGAAAGAAACATGAAGCAGTAAGACGAGAGAGCCTTCTCATCTAAGCTGACACTCGTACACAGATCACACCGGACCAAAGGACAACGCTCTGTACTGGATGAACCTCTCATTTATAATCGGTTGATACCCCATCGCTTTGACGGTATAAGTGCTTGCTGCTTCCCCCTAGGGAGAATAGTTCAGGAACAAATTTGACTGAAGTATTCCAACTGGCAGCCTGACAAATTTCTCTGTCCTCTCCCGTTAAGGATCGTATGTTAGTGGCATAGTAATATTGTGGGAACTTCACAATGGAGGAACAATTCTGTCCAACCTATTTAGTCTATTTGATGAACACCCGAGAGCACTATTAAGAAGATTATTAATTGAAGTCGTATCTACTGTAACATCATATACCTAATTTGGGTCATTGTTTTCCATAACTAACGTTTCTAGAGTTACCCAGACATACGGCAATAATGATTGGCTTAATTGACCTCCGGTATTTATGGTTCACTGGCAATGTTCTCTTACAGACCTGATCGGATATAAATTGGTTCACAGTATAAACATAAGAGTTGATAATGACCACACCACTAGATATAATCTATTATTTACTAAACTAATAGGTTTACGGTTGTGGGATTATTGGAGCTAAACACTACTTCATCTACTAAACGTCGTCTGGGTGTTTGATAGCGTTGTATTGTGTACTGTTCTATATTTAGCTATCAGACCATTTTGTCCATAACCGTTTCAACCTGAAAACAATTTTTGAGCGACGTTATCTGATAAACATTGGAAAGAAACAGGAAACAACAGTAAGACAAGATAGCTTCTCATATAAGCTGACACTCGCACACAGATCACACCAGACCAAAGGACAACGCTCTGTACTGGATGAACCTCTATGACCCGTAAGCATAAACGGAAATGTGTGCCAGAAAAGTTAAATATGAATTGGTTTATTTGTGGGGAATTCTAATGATTATACTGGGCTTTCAAAACAATATACACATGGATTACTTTTTATTTTTAGGTGTCTGTTTTGAAACTTTAAAGCGACGAAATATGTCAAGTTTCGGTTTCGTCTTATTTATCTTTGCAGATGTATCAATAATTCACAGGCGTGCAAAAAGATAAGTCTGTTTAGGAATACTCTTACACGTGAGGAAATGCAGTCTTTGTAAGAAAATAAAGGATATTGATGTTCCTTAATGTCCATAGAGTTTTCTTTCTGTCACATGTTCACATGGGAAGTCATACCGTTTTTCATTTTTATTTCGCTCACAAGAGCCGTGTTCTTTTTTCTATGTAAGAATATTTGGATAGCAAAATCAACATCTATATCAAGACAAATATCAAAACAGCATTTTGCCATAAATGAACTGGTACAACAGTTGATAAAACGTAAAACTTTCTTTCTGTTGAAAAGTATTCGAAGATGAAGCCTAAGGTTTTAGGAGACATAGCATCCGTAGAGGTTATTGTTTTATTTGTTGACATTTACATCGTTGTTGGGTGGGAGCTTCCTGTTGTCCTGATGCTCCCATATCTAAGGAGCAATAATAACTAGATCAGTTTGTTGTCTTTGCATCGCGTCTTGTGATTGTATTGTACTATATTGAGAATGTTAGTTAGGACCTGGGGGTGTACTTGACATTCCATGGATAGAACTACGCTTGTCTCCCTTAACAATCCATTAGAGGGTTATAGCATATTTGGTAGCTTTGAGGGTTTTCTAGTTGAGACCCTTTTTTTGCTTCAAATTTTAAACAACAATAATCTGCAACGTATATCGGTTAGTTAAAGAAACGCTCCTTGAGGCTTATTGGTTAAATTATGATTGAATAAAGAATAGGTTTTGATATCGATGGCCTATATATTTATCTGCTTTAAACATAAAATAATATCTACATATTCAACCATACAATTGACCCCGCGCTTCTATATACTATCTCGGAAATGCCTTAGAGATCGACTGTAATAAAGAGAGCTCATCTGTTGTTGCACCAGCAAAGAAGATCTTTTCACATCATCAACTCTTGTCATCTTGTGACATCTCTGCATTGAGCTTATTTCGAGAGAGCTTGTTTGGATCGTTTCGCCTTTGGCGTGGTTGTCCTTCCCGGCACTTATTATCAACTGTATATTGGCTGTCCTGGATACCAATGTTAGCTCTTTTCAATATTATAGAAAAACTGGTATATTTCACAATATATATACATCATTATTTATGAAACATATACAGAATGGGTCAATTCGATGTTATAAACAAATTGTTAAAAAAGATTAAATTACTTCAAAGAATGAGCATGAAAGAGGTAAACCTGTCGTTCAATACATCATAACTACATTTTGCCTGTTTTTTTCTCCTTTCATTTTCAGTGTATTTGTCATTGAAAAATGCCTTCTCCGCTGTTATTACTCAGAAATACAACTACGTTAATTTGATAAATATCCTAGAATGACTTTTTTGCAAA
Source organism: Mopalia ciliata (assembly GCA_034783835.1). Lineage (NCBI taxonomy): Eukaryota > Metazoa > Mollusca > Polyplacophora > Chitonida > Mopaliidae > Mopalia > Mopalia ciliata. Next base: position 9,906 of record JAVFBW010139934.1, on the reverse strand, counting down.
TAAAATAAATGCGGACAAACAAAATATAGTGCATTTTGGGGGCTAGTTTTAAAACAACTAGGAAACACTTTGAAAAAAACTGAAGCACAACTTTAGTTTGCATTATCCTCGTTGAAATGCGACAATGTTTAAGTATCTGCATTAACCGTTTTCGAAAAATAAGAAAGTCTTGTAATCATATGTGGATGAGTAAAAAAATACGAGTAGGTTAAGTATTGTGTACTTAGGTTCAAAGCAATTGAGTGGACTTTACTGTCTGTCTAACTTTAGAAAAGCGAACAAACAGAAGGACATCTTTCGGAGAATGTTTTTTAAAACAACTAGTTAACTGAAGCAGAAGAAAATCTTGTAATCATATGTGGATGGGTAAACCAAAGAAAATACGAGTACGTTAAATAATGTGTACTTAGGTTCCGAGATGAAAAATCAGCTAAATTTTCTGTTACTATAAAGATTGAAGGGTGTTTTTCACGAATTTGTTTTACCGGTTTCCCACCAGTATCACAGACCGCCGTCACACAAACATATCAAACCGCTTTCAAGCCTTTAGAAATAATTATGACATCACTTTAATCGATATTAATTTACCGTATTATGCGATGTTAAACATGAAACATATAAAAGATTTATCTTTAGTCAGAATTATGATCCCAAATATTGTTTTGTTAGCTTTTGGGTAAATCAACCGATTAAGATGTTTGTTTTATTGTGCTGCAGACATACAACTTTATTGGTTTCTTTCTTCAGCCTGATTTATTCCTAAGGCAAATTCATCTGTAAATCCTGAAATTAAACCCGATCCACGTCAGATCTTGGATGAGTGTGTACTCCGATGGGATGCCGATTTAACTGCATCTTCTATGTCCAGTAGCTGCGAATTGCAGAAAAAAATATGTTGATGTCAAGTGTCATTTCAATCTAAACATATTCATTTGATTGGTTTAATCCGACAGCAGAAACAAACTGAACCGTCAACTTGTCCATTTTATATTCTGAAGAAAGAATGAGTAGTTGTCACTGTTCTGTTCGTCTGTACCTGGACTTGGCAATTTGAAGTGTGATATTTATTCTGACTGCCTACCAGCTTGTTGATGTACAGTGATACTGTCTTTACAGAGCACTAGAGAACGATTAACTTTCCAACATTATCAAAAAACTTAGCGTTTAATGGTTGTGCTAGTGTCAATTATTGTTGGAATACACCGCCGTCATATACGTAAAAAAAAACCTAAGAACGGCGTAAGGTACCAATCAATTAAACGATCCATCCTTATTAGTTGTAGGACCGGAGAAAAAGAAATCAGACAGGAGTATGCTGCCATCAATCAAACTGCCTTTTTTCAGAAAGAAACACGCTTGTGATAGAAAATAAACTGTGACTTAAAAAAAAAATGGCAGAGTAGCCTCCGCCATTAGTAGAGCTCTCAGGCCAATTTGAATTGCCGTCACTGACATTATCTGAAATCAAATACAGGTGAGTTTGAAGAATATTTGTATTGATCGAGGTGCAATGATTGTTTGTGGCAAACCCTCAAGATGATTGGGCTTGGCGACAAGATAATCACCTATTGATGGCGGTTTCTTGTTTATAACATAGGCTATTTGTGGTGTTTTCAGTGAACATACATCAATATACAGCTATCAATGAAAACCGCTTTTAAATAGATGTGTAAACAAAGCAATGATTCTGGCCAACAGCTTTACCTTCCCTTGGCCCAGTTCTGATTGGTATGCAGACAGGGGATTCAGATCGTTCTCACCAAGACTGGAATTAAAATCACTGTTCCCTAATTGTCTACTGTCTGGTTGGATCGTGTAAGGTAGAACGTCTGGCAACAGCTTTACCGCCTTTGTAATGAAGCGCTCCGGTGGTTTCCTATTATAGATTTAACCACCCAAACCCGATGTTACTTTTCCGTAACTACGATATTGGGACAAACTACTGGCACCCTGTAATAAAGTTCATCTACACGAAAAAGTTGTGAAAATGGAAGAAACCCATTTTGCACTGCATTGAGAAGTTATCTTTGAAGCGATCATCACTTGATGTACCGGTAAATTGGTGCAAATATTATTGTTGATGAAAAGTGCCATTTCAGTATAACCATATTCATCTGATTGGTCGCGTCGCGATGAACAATCAATCTGAATTGTCAACTTCTACATGTTCTATTTTGAAAAAAGAACGATTGTTAATTGACAATATTGAAGTCATATATTTTGATCAGTGATGGATACAAAAGCAATTCAATAGGAATATGCTGTAACCACCAAACCGCCTTTGTCATCAAGAACTGGGTTGTAAATGTGACTTTAAGACAGACGAGCACAGCATCGTCCGATGTCATTAGAACTCTAAAGTTCATGTGAACAATCACCAGTGAGTTTAACTCAAATAAAGTATCGGAGACTCTGAATAAGAATTGTATTGATCGAGTTCCGAAGGTTGTTTATGACAAACCCTCAAGGTGATTGGACTTGGAGAAAGATAATCGTCTATTGATAGTCGATTCTTAGTGGTAACAGCGGCTATTTTGGGGGCTTTGATGAGTTCATTGAATTCGCATCAATCTACAGCTACCATCGAAAGTCAACTAAATATAGAGATGTGTAACCATCAAGATGATTATGTTTTGATTGGCCTAGGAATGTGGGATTCAGACCGTCTTGAATCACAACATAACAGCTTTGATTTTGTCTGGTTTGACGTCCAGTATCAGTATTGTTTTATTAAACGCTATGGTCGTTTCTGGTTGCGGATCTTACCAGCTTAGCCCGCCCTTACTTATCAACAATGGTGACGTCCTGGAAGTTGTTCCAATATGAAATAAAGATCATCTAAACAGAGAAGTAAAAATAACATAAATTGTAACTAAAGTAAGCCTTTATATGACTTAATCGAGAACTATACCTGCTGTGGATTATTTATTCCAACGCACATAAATGCCACATTACATTGTCGATTAACATGGTATCAGTTCTGCTGCACCAAAATTGGGCAGAATCTTATTTCCGTTGTAACTTTTGCTGGGAATGTTTTCAATCGGTATTAAAGCATTTGAGATTAGGGAATTATAATCCACCATCACGAAAAATCTCCGGCCAATTTGAATAACCGTCATTGACATTATGTCAAATCAAATATAGGCGAGTCTGACGAAGAATTGTATTGGTCACATTACAAAGATTGTTTGTGACAAAGCCTTAAGGTAATTGGTGACTCAGTAATCACCTGTTGATGGCGTTTTCTTGTTGGTAACAGCGGCTATTTTTGGTACATTGAGGTGTTTATTGAAAATGCATCGATCTATTACCATGTATGGACACCGACTTTAAGGAGAAGTGTAAACAAAGTAATGATTCTGCCCAACAGCTTTATCATCCCTTGGCCCAGTTTTGATCGGCATACATACTTGTGACTCAGGTCGTCTTGGAACAAGAATCACGTTTCCGTCATTGTCCACTGTCGCCCTTGACCGTGTCTGTTGAAGCACCTGGCACAATCTCTTTATTTGATTGCTTATTTTGTTTTAAAACAAATTAGCGTTTTATACGACTTAATCGATAACTATATTTCAAGTGGATCCTCCATTCCAAAGCATACAGATGCTTCATTACATTGTCGATAAACATGGCTGCTCGTAACCGTAGTTTGTATCAGTACTAGTAAATTCTGACATACAAAAGTTCAATTTTATATTGGCATTGAGCTAGGTCAAATGCAGCTGCCACAAAATTTAACAGAATCAAATTTCCGTTGTAACTTTTCACTGAGAATGTGTTTAACAAAAGTAAGCCTTTATATGAATTAATCGAGAACTATGTGTAAGGTGGATCATCTATTCCAACGCATACAGCTGCTACATTACATTGTCGATAAACATGGCTGCTCGTAACCGTGGTTATAGCCAGTTGAACGCAAACGTGAAATGTTAAAATGTGTTAAATTTTATTGTGGCTATCCTGTAAATGTCCATATTGTATTGGTGTTATTCCAAAGGTCGCCACTGGTGCTCTCAGAGCTTAAGTAGCAACACGAATAAATAAATGTCAATAATCAGTCACATGGCCGGAAGTATTCGACTAAGAATTGAAGAAACATGAAATATTAGACATGTCTCCTTCACCTATTTGACTTTATACGTCTTAAATCCTAATGCAAATATGTACTAAATAACTACAAAATAAATCTGAAAACCCGCAGCTGTCAAGATGGCGTTCGGATGATGTGTTAAGTCTTCTTCCTAATCTGTACTTGATCTTTGATGCATGTTCTCATTGGCCCATGGCTGCTGTTCAGGAGGATTGATTTGCTGTCAAGTGTTGGAGAGGATTAAGCTACATGTGTTCAAGATATGATGTAGATATTTGACTTGTTTGGCGCTTACTTGTCACGTGTCAGACTCTTCATTGATAAATGAACGGATCATGTTCACCTCTCTTGATCTGATTGAGAGCCAGTCATCTGGCGATATTAAAAGAGGATTTTATTGATATCAGGGCTAGTTATAGAACCGTATCAGATCAGATGTTTCAGCAAGATGTTGATTAAGATGTGATAAGAACCGAATCAGCCGTGATATATTTAGAGCATCGCAAAAAACCTTAGAATTGAATTATATTTCGTAAAATGAATAATGTCGAAGTAACGTTCTCATCTGGAAGATAGGAGGCTAGTTAATTATAGCTCAAAAACGATCGACGGCTGGCAGCTGGAGACTCACATTGTTACACGGATCTTTAAGAAGTTCAAACCTGTCTATTTTTATCTTTCAAAAAACCAAGTCCGATCTTCAACACGCACGGTTTCAATCTCTTTCTGTCTCATTTCCGTCTTAAGCACATCTACAACATTCTGTCGAGTTCAATTATAATGGTTAGAAATTGGACAGGCTTTGGATGATTTACCAATAGCTCGCATGTTACCGTTGAGACTTCAGACAGCCTCAAAACTACCAAATATTCGTAAAAGGTAATTATATCATTAACTCTCGTTTATCTACAGTATTCTTACATCCTGCCAAATCCCATAAAAAATCTCACATCTAACCAATATTTAATAGTTTTAAGCAACCAGCTGCGAAGTATGGGGAAACGTGGTCTGCATTTTACGTATTATGTTTTGGGGTTGTCAGTCTGTCTGTATTTCTGACTGTCTTTCTGTCCGTCCGTCCGTCAACTTTTTGGTTTCCGGACGTTAACTTGAAAACTGCTTATTTAATTCGAATCAAACTTAGTATGTGTATTCCACGTGACAAGACGGCGCTTGGAATTGATTCTGGCATATGTCAGCCTAAAGGTGGCACTACCTGGTAGCAAAGTCTAAATTGGGTTTCTGAATGTTAACTTGTAAACTTTTCGTGGAATTCGAATCAAACTTAGTGGGATTGTTCCATGTAACAAGACGTTGCTTGTAATTAGTTTTGGCTTATTTCGGATTACAGGTGGCGCCCCCTGGTGGCAAAGTCTAAATTTCGTTTCTGTATGTTAATTTGAAAACTTCTTGTGAAATGCGAATCAAACTTAGTATTAGTGTTCCACGTGACAAGACGGCGCTTGGGATGGATTTTGGCAAATGTCGACATACAGGTGGCGCCACCTAGTGGCAAAATCTAAATTGAGTTTCTGTATGTTATCTTGAAAACTTTTTGTGGAATTCAAATCAAACTAAATTTGATTGTTTCATGTAACAAGACATCGCTTGAAATTAGTTTGGGCGGATGTCGGACTACCGCTGGCGGCACCTGGTGGAAAAGTATAAATTTCGTTTCCGTATGTTAATTTGAAAACTTCTTGTGGCATTTCAAATCAAAGTTTTTTATGATTGTTCCATATTACAAGACGTGGCTTGGGATTAATTTTGGCATAGGTCGTACTATAGGTGGCACCACCTGGTGGTAATGTGTAAATTTAGTTTCTGTATGTTAATTTGGAACCTTCTTGTGGAATTGTGGAATCAAACTTATTAAATGTATGAGTGTTTGGTGTGACAAGACATCACCTTGGATTGGTTTTGCCGTGTGTCAACCTACAGGTGGTGCCACCTGGTGTGAAAGTCTAAATTTGGTTTCTGTGTGTTTACTTAAAACTTCTTGTGGAATTCGAATAAAACTTTATATAATCGTTCCTTGTGACAAAATGCCACTAGTGTTTAGTATTGGCAATGTCGCCTGTCGGACTAGGTGTTTAAAGTTTAAATTTCAGTTCTGTATTTTAATTTGAAAACTTCTTGTGGAATTCGAATCAAACTTAGTGTGACTGTTCCATTTGACAATACAGACTTAAGATATTTCACATGTCAAAGATGCTGTGTAGGTTTTTTGTTTGGTGTATTTTTGTCTAGACATGCTGTCACTCGGTGGATTCTTTTCAACTCAATTTCGTCCGGGTTTTTGACCATTTACGGGCAATGAAAGACCCTTGAGTGAAATACATTTCAAGCTGGGTTGAACTCTAAGCTGATTCAGAAAAATGACCATTCACAGAACAACTGTCAAAACTGGCTCTAAGCCGGTTTAGGTTCGCAACGTCAAACATAGCAAATGCTTCAAGATTATCTTTGGACCATTACCAAAGAACACTCAAAGTTAATCTGTTATCGTGTCCGCGTCCAATAAGCTGTAAATATTTGCAAAACTTCTAAACTGCATTAAAAATAAAAATACTGGTGATAGTATTTTCTTGACAATTGACATTTATTGGCAATCACTGCCAGGAATTTAATGGGGCGTGCATTGCATTGGACTATTAGAAAGTCAGTCAGATAAATACATTTATTAATAAATTCCTTTCCAATATAGTGCGAAGTCGTGTTAAATTTTATATTTCGAAACATTGCACGCACTGACACAGGCATGTTGATTGATAAAAGACGATGAATCATCTCATGTTTTAGATAAATTTCCAGATACAAGTAAACAATCTAAATCTCGAGTTGTTATGGATAGCGTACATATATTTTGAGAGAAGGTGATAACAATTGCACTTCGTGTAAAGAATATGCGATAAATATGTAGCAAACAAGGTATTCGACATGGGGTTAGAATAGATGAAATTGTAAACTCTTATTATAAGTGTTCTATTTCAAGTTCTGTCTTAGAGCTTTAGTCAATAAACTTCACTAGTAACAATAAATCCATCGTTAGTTTAATGTATGTTTATTTATGCAGTATGCTTGAGAAAGTGTTATTTTCCAACAGAGCATTTTTATATAACCCTTTCCATTCTGGCTGTGTTGGTGTTAACTCGTTTGATGTACACCGTCATCGTCTTCATAAATAACCCTGAGTGACATATTGATCAATCATTAGCTTAACACTAACACTAACACGGATTGTCCACTTCACATGCCTCCTTGCCTTATTACGATGGAGAACCGAGAGGAAAGCTCATGAAAACCACCCCCGAGATTTCCAGAGCCACATCTTGTTACTCACCCATATACCTGAGGGTCGACAGACGGACTCGATCCTGTGAACGTTACATCGAAGTATGCTCAGAAATTGTACTCGCTAATCATTAAGCCACGGCCGCTGGCGAAGACTAGGTTTGACCTCTCCACTTTTGTAAAACATTTAACTTAAAATCCCAAAGTAATATATGGAGAAAAGACAGGTAGGACTGATAAAATTGACAGCATTGTCAACTACGATAAGGCTGAACCAATTTTCAAGAGTTACTTATTTTCAAATTTCGCGCTTAGCTTTTTGCCATCAGAGGTACATCTTGAGAACGACGAGTTCTAAATTCAAATATGTAAAATAGAATCTTAAAAACAAAAATCCTATTTAACTTTGACAGTTTATTAATAATTCATAAATAAACAAATCAATAAACTGGAGTGACGCAATGAAGGGCTCATTTTCGTGTGTTTGTTTTGTTTGTTTGATTTGGATCTGGCGGCAGACTCAAGGGTATTTCTGGTATATGATGATGGAATGTCCGTATCACACTAGCTGTTGCTTGCTTAAATAAAGTGGAAACCCAGTGGGGAACCCTAGTTGAAACCTCTCCAGTGATTGTTGGAGCCTAATTGTATGATTCACTCATAAGCTTGATGGCGACAGACTCGAATTCCTAACGGTGAGCCAGTGAACCTTACATAAAAGATAAAAATAATATCTGCCCTTTTAGGTAGACGTTTTTGCTTCACGTGGTTGCATTTTTATTGATATTTTAAGATTTTTCAGATGGACATTTTGTGGATTTAGATGAGACACCGGCTTAATCACTCAACTAACCTGTTTTGCTTGTTTTGATGTCGAAGGTGATCTCCGTCAATAGTGTATTTGTGTAAGCGTATTGTGATGTCACTGGCAGATATTTTAATCGCGCATTTCATTATGATATGTCCCTTTGAGACAATCTAACCGTGCATTTCGACGAATTCATGCTTACAAATTGACCACCAGTGTGCTCAGCTGAGTTTGAGCGCGGCTATTCGTGTTTTGAAGTAGCGCTCAATCGTGAATTTAGTAGATCTACCCGCATATTACATGTTTAATAGTCCCAATCGAATAATTTGTGTATCCTTATATTTGGCAAACATGCCTAAAAAGTGGAAGTTACAGAAATATTATTGGACATAGCTAATTGAACCCATAATAGCCGGTAATGTAAAAAAAAAACTTAAAATGGCACAGTTATGTGCATTCCAATTCTGTATCTCTAAATAAGGCGATATTGTATGATAGACTATTAACTGCAGTATTTTGAGAGGGCAGATTGTACTCATCGAAGCTGATTTATTGGTTTTGATCTACAGATCACATAGCAGCTAACGAGCAACATTTTTCTATGTGTTTTCCGTTTGGAAAATATGTACAACATATAATACTGCCTTTACATACATGTCTGTAGCACTCGATGAAAATAACATTCCAAAACAGCACAACGCTTACATCGTAACCATGTAGTATCATACCGTGAACCACTGATTCAATCAACGAATTATACTTGGTGTTTTTTAACATACTATTTCCCACTTTGCGCAGTGTTATCATTCATCCTGTATATCGTTGCCTGTATTTTTCTGGCGAAATTCCGTTTTCACATTTGACTTTTACACTGCCAGATAAACGAAAAAGATTTAAGCCCTGTGCAGAATTCTATTATACCAAATTTATTTATTCAACCATTTGAAAAAACAATTAAAAAGGAACACCAAATACACTTTGGCCTACCTGTTAAAGTTTTACAATCTTGGTTATCTAACTAACCTTATGGAATGAACTGTTTTTTGAAGTATGTCACACAAAGACTGCTTTTGCGGTTTGTTGTAGCCAGGCCCTGGTTGAGCTGAACAAAACTCTGCTGGGTAACAACAAATTCAACAGCTGGTTGTTAAAACTAGGGTCGGGTTGACCTGAAAACCTTTTGTGAATGGCAACATGCTACTTTGCTGGTTTGTTGGAGCTATGGTCCTGTTGACTTTGCTATGAAGCGCTTTGTTGAGAGGCAACACGAGGTTTCTGTTTACCCGAGGCAACAAACTGTGTTGATAAGCATCTTGTTTTCCAGCTTGTTCTTGGTGATAGGTTTCTGTTTACCTGACGCAACAAACTTTGTGAGTAACAACACGTTTTACATCTGAATCTTGGGGAAAAGTTTCTGTTTACCTGATGCAACAAACTTTGTGAGTAACAACACGTTTTACATCTGGTTCTTGGTGCGAGGTTTCTGTTTACCTGACGCAACAAACTTTGTGAGTAACAACACGTTTTACATCTGGTTCTTGGTGCGAGGTTTCTGTTTACCTGACGCAACAAACTTTGTGAGTAACAACACGTTTTACATCTGGTTCTTGGTGCGAGGTTTCTGTTTACCTGACGCAACAAACTTTGTGAGTAACAACACGTTTTACATCTGGTTCTTGGTGCGAGGTTTCTGTTTACCTGACGCAACAAA
>JAVFBW010139923.1:0-10377 GCA_034783835.1 Mopalia ciliata | reverse complement strand
CCCCCCCCCCCCCCCCCCCCCTACCAGACAATGCCCCAATAAGATTAAAGGTACAGTGCTAGACGCAAGGGCATATCGACTCCGCTGTATGAGCATATCCACTCCACTGTGTCCCTGGGCTTTGCAAGCAACACGAAGCTACCTCCTAACGCTTATATACCACAATCGCGGCTCGGATAAAGTGCCCGTCTATAAATACAATGTCTCACTGTAAATAATCAGCCTTTATTGTCTTAATTTCCTGTAGGTTGTCACAGCCAAGGCTGGAATATATCGGTGTTAGACTACAATTAATTTGTTGATTCGAGGCAGTGTTCTGAGTTCACCTGCAGCCTGGTTTCCCCATTAACTACGATTTGAATGTCAAACGATAGAGTACCATTGTACTTGGCAAGGAATAAAGTTAAGCATGTTATAATTAGCTACAATGCTATTTCTTTTGCAACAAGTTTTAATGAGTCGCCGTTTCGCTTAAAACTACCGGTGAATACAGGCATATGTAGCTTATATTAACAGCTATTTGATATATGCATATAATAAAAATGTTCCAACTATTGAAATAATCCATGAATTGCTGAGAGAATAATGCAACAAACACAGAGTATCACTCAATTTGATTGTTAATTAAATCCTGAGAGGTAACCGAGTTAAAAATATATATTGTTTGCAACATTTTTTCAAAATTCTGCGATCAGGTAAACTTTTTAAGTGTGAAGTTACCACTGTTTTCAGCTTACGTCTAACATTGCTTTTATTCTTTTTTTTTTTTTTAATTCTTGCGATTCACCAGGAGGTATGAACCATGGATGATTTTCAATTTTATTCAAAGCGCTTATAATCAGATTAGTCGCAATGTATTATATAATAGAATACTCAAACATAATTAAGGAAGACACATTTTTAGTTAAATTATTTAGAAAATAACAAACACAAACACAAATTCGTGACCACCAGAAGCCTTCACTGGTATATCGGCTTCGGTTAAACGCAAGTCACAGCTCTGTCCAGTCAAATAATACCTGATTAAGTTGTACCACAACGTGTAGATTAATGTCTTATAGCAGCCTGTTCATGTATACAGGTGAAGGAGTCGAGGTATTGTTTGATAAAGTTATCATCACCGTTGCTTCCTTGTCGATATAATGCACCGACTCCGACGTCAAAACACAAGTAATAAGCCAACGAGAAAAAGTTCACAAGGACACGTCAACCTATTTGAACTTGGAAGCAATTTGGGTTATATCGACCGAGTTGTTATGTTCTGAGTGCAATACCATTTTCTTCAAGCGGATTGTGGATAACGGCAATATATTGCGTGACAACAAAAGCCCTATTTACTTAATATTCTTTACACCTTGATAATCTATCAAAGTAAATGTTTGACTTTCTACTCATTAATTTAATTGCTTCTTGATGCCAGGCTAATTCTCATAACAAAAGCAGCAAAAATGTAGAACAAAAACAAAAAAATAAAAAAGATGATAATTATATTGATGCTTTCCCAGTTATCTGGTATGATTATTGTGATTGGCTGTTGTTTACGTTTTGAGGTAGCTTGGCGATCCCCATCACATTGCAGGAAAGCTAACTTAAAATTTCAACGGTCATCACCTGTCAAGATTTAGATGGTGAACCCCACAAGGACTGATTAAGGTATGTTCCAGGCGTTTTCTACCAATGAAAGTTGGGAGGAAGCTGTGGAGCTAAACGAAAACATTACGGTTTTTGGCAAATTAAAAGTGGTCTTGCGCCATATGTGGGCGGATGACATAAACCGAGCCAAATTCCATAAAATGAATTAAAATGTTTAAACTGTAACATCGCTTAAAATGAATAGTGTATGAGCACTATAAAGATGGAAACAGAAGTATGAATACATGATTTGAAAAGCTCAGCCGCGATAAGTTCACCCGTTTGTTTACAAAAGTGTGGTAAACATCAAAGGAAACTGGTCTACATGTGTATTTATGAAATTCGACGGAAATAAAATATTTAAGATCTGGAACACAGAACGCCTCCACTTTCTCTGTATTCGGCCATTTTGAGACATCTGAAAATGCAAACTTTAATTTGATCAGCAACACACAGCTTTATACAATCAGACGGTACATAGTTTTCTTACCAGTGATTTAAGATCGTTGAAGTATCAAGCTTCTAAGGGGAGAGGGGAAGAAAAACAGACGTCCAGAGAGACACATTTTCCAGCAATGTGTAGGAGCGGTTCGATTTCACTTGAACTATGTTAAATAGAAATTTAAAGGACTGTTAATTCTAAACCTGTTCAAAAAACTACTACCATATTTTTCAATATTCTAAAATAGCACTATTGACATATTTTGTCATTTTTCTGCAGTAATGACAGTCTCGGTGTTACATGAAATGGCTCGAATTTGGTATTCATTTAGATGAATAACCGTTCCTGTTTTATGAATTTCTATATATAGTTCGTTCTTGAATATATGGGGATGGGGGAGCAAAGGAGATAGAGATTCACGTTGTTTAAAAAAAACGCTGAAAACATATTTAAAAACAAACAACATATCGTAATCATTGAATAATTAATTGTATTGCTTTAAGTATGTAAACTAACGTTAACATCCCCATTTTTTTGTACATGAACACAAGCTCATTGTGTGTCTTTCCAATATTAACAGTGTTGACAGAAACCAGGAATATCTCTTGGAAATACATTTTCTACTCAATATCAAAAAGTGGAAGTATTAATTGGTTTCAGGACGAATTTATTGACTTGGACAGCATGTAATCTCTATTTCACAATTTGAGTGTTAACTTTTTCTAGTCGCGTTTGACTCGGTTTATACGAATATTGTAAACGTGTTCCAAATAACTGGGGTAAATGGTCGGCTTCCTGAGAGCGTTTTCCAAAGGTTAACCGGACAGGTGTCTAATCAATCATATGTCTAGAGATTAACCAAACACACGGATACTAGTCGTAGTTGTGTTTTAAATGCAAACAAACGTACACATCGAATGCATACATCAACATTCCAACCATTCCGGTCTCTTAGTTGCGCCAGCCACATTAGACTATTCCTGCTCGACTAGACTCGGTGAGACGAAATGCAGACCGTCAAATATCCAGAGAAGTCAAATAATGTTAATACGATTGTTTGTTATTTCCAAAAAAGATGTTGGAATCATATAGTTTACTTCAATTAAAAATAAAATATAGCAATCCATAAAAACATACGATTAAATAGAAATTAAAATAAAAAGAAAAGAAACCAGATATAAAATATGAAAATATAAATATCATAAGGGCTGGGTTATGTGTGCAAATTTTTACACTAATCAATCACATGCATAAAGATTAGGCCAATACACATACCCAAGTCAATTTTTAAACAATTTATAGGTCATGTCCAAATCATTGGATACTCTATATAAACAGACATGTGTTTAAGTAGTCCTGTTAGGTGGATTTATTGGAGTACATTCTATTTCATTCTGAACTTGATTGTAAGTTTTCTATATTCTCTGAACCATAGAATGCCGTCACGACAGCCCAGTCCAAACTTATCAGACGGAATAAGCAATTTCAGTCAAATTTTATGTCAAATCCTCCACTATTTGATTTAATATTGTGGTATTGTTTTAAATCACACAGACATCACTGGAAACCTTTATTTCCGGTTGATCTTTCTCAACCTGTTAACCAAACTGAACATGACATTTACCTTATGAAAGAGAGACTAATCATTTTTCAAACCACCCGGTTGATTGACGGTTTTATTGAAGGTTATCTTATTGATGATGTTCTGTGGGATTTTAGAAAGATATGTGATCCTAAATCATCCTCATTATTGTCGTTGGATATGAGGAGTCCAGCTGAGGTTTGGAAATGTGATCGTTTGATAGAGATTGTGAAAGGAAACTTTTTCCGATAACTGATTATTTCTGTGGTTGTAAAAAGTGTATGATGTCCACAACAACGGACCGCAGTAAAGCTGGAGTAGTTATTCAAAGGTTAACTTTTTTATAGTTATTCTGGCTACATTGTCCCGAAATTATGAGATCGATCAACGGCACGAGCGAACCCATGTACCTTATGAAATGCAGATGTTTCTATAGCTCTTGCTTTGAGAGACTCATCACACATTTACGGACATATAGCTAACGTTAAGTAACGTGACAAAACGAATTCAAACACAAAATTTTAACGGTTTAATTTTTCGGATTGATATTCGTCACATCTCTTTTATTATTGCCTTGAACGACCTAGTTTCAATTTTAAACATGTGAGTTCTTGTCTCTTGCGTATATGATTCACGTCGTTTCATGACTAATATTAGGTAGTTACGATAAACCACCGCTTAAAATTACGCAACAGTCGGCTGACTTCAATGGCAAAAAGATCATTTCACACCTGTTCACAATAAACATAGGAAACAAGATTAACTAAGCTATAGGTCCATATGTGTCGTTTTAGGTTTATCGTAAGTCAACAAAAAAAGTTTGGGTAAACAGCGCTAATAACAAAGACACGGTGATTTTTTTCTTCTGATTTTTTTTAAAGCAAATGAGTGTATTACCAAGAACATGAGCCACTTATCAGGTGTGTGACATTTGGCGAAAATGTGAAGAAAAAGAAGAAAAAAGCCAGAACACTATTCCAGCAAGCCAGACCGTAGTTCGCTATTCATCACCAACAATACAGTAGGGATGTTTGAAGCAAATCAGTGTGATTTGATACTATAACAAGCATAACGGAGATATTGGTGTTTACCTGAACGGCAGTACAACTATTGACTGTTTCCCTCGAATAGCGAACCACGAACTGTCAACTTCGTTCTAACTTAATCAACATTAAATATAATTTCCAGGATTTCAGATATCACAATGCTTAAAAGACTAACTGTTGTGTTAAAGATTGGAACATATGCTCCGGGTACGGCCTGTGCTTATGAATCGATCGAATGCGGATTTCCTTCCTTACGATCAATCACTTATTGCTGAAAGTCGTGTATATATATCGTTTGTTTAATTGGGGTTTAACGCCGAACCCAAGGATATTTCACTTTTATGAAAACGGATCACATCCGACAATCTACTATATAGACACTAGTCACGTTAAAATTATAGAGACTAAGCTTACAATACAAAGGTTGCCGCAAAGTAGTAATTCATTATTAAAGGAATAGTTCAACAAATTCGACAAAATAGAAATTATGCATGAAGTATTATTTTTCCCAGAGTTTATTTGTGATACAAAATCTGTGTCCGTAAATGAAAGATATTTTGAAAACAAGTTATTGTTACATATAACTGCACATCATTAATAAGTCATAACTTAATTAAACTGGCAACTGCATTGATTTTACTATCTGTGAAACCTGTTTCGTGTACTATACGAAGTGGTTTCAGACATACCAAGTGACGTTTGGATATATGCATGTTATGTCTTTCTTAATTAGATTGCGCAGAATACTTTTTAATATTGCGCCCCAAAATTCCAGCCAATCCCGTTTTTCCCCAGACAAAGTTTAACGTCAGTATGACGCAGATGAGCTCTCCAATGTGGTTTGTTTTCGTACATTAACCTATGGTAATCAAATTGATCAGCTTAGAAGTAAGTCTGGTGATACCTGGCCTTTAAGATAATGCCCATTACTTGGTCCTTCGCTATTCGTCATTGACTGACACTGATAGAATTACCAGCTACCTGAACTCCTTAAGCCAATAAACAGTAAAGTTGTTTCGGTAATAAAACTTATGGATATTGAGATCATATGATAAATCGTCATTTAGTTTAGCACTCTGCTTAAGTTACCCTTATTCCATGGCCAAGCGTTCAGAGAAGTACATCATGAATTTTAGTCATTTGAAAAAACAATTATTGAACAACTGCAAAATATTATACATATATTTTAAGTGATTTCGTGAATAAACCTGTGAACAAAAATTGAGAAATAATTGATATTAATATAGCAAAACTATTTGACCCACTCCACCAACAGACTTTCTGTCGGGGTCTTGGGACGTTCTCCACATAACCGTAGAAGTAAACGAGCCAACCTGATGCCTCAACAGTCGCGATAAAGACTGTGTTCTTGACATGGCGTTTGAAGATCGGTATGACAATGCCCTATAGAGATCCCTTAATTTGAACGATCTTTTCCATGCACATCTGACACACGCACGTGTGTCAGTTCCGTTTTATCAATTTCGGCCTCTGTTTTCCATTGCCTTCGCTTAACGTACCATAAGATATGATTGGACCATGGTTGTTAATATTAAAATAAAAAACAGTTGACACGACTCTTAGCACATTCTAAACCGAAAATGTAAAGAGCCTTTTTGTATAAGTAAAGAAACCTGCAAAAGTCCCTTTATGTGAACGACTTACCAATGTACATCTGGCACATCTAGAAATAATTGCGTAATCATCACACGTGTGTCATTTCTGTTTTATCCATTTTGGCAGCTGCTTACAAGGCATCAGGTTCTTCTTTGATGTTGACATAAAAATGAGTGGAGAAAAATCCAGATTAGTTATCTGCAATTTGTTGAATTTATCGGCCTGCAAATATCTTCAGTTATTCTTACGTTTGTACCCCTTTGTTCTCGGCTGTAGTCAGGATAGAATCCATCTATTACTGCTGTCCGTTGTATCGACACCGCATATAATAAAGTAATATTAAGGTAAAAAAAAGCGACTAGAGTTCCACGGAATCCTATGTCATTATAACAATCTAGTGCACATTATTAAGATAAAGACGACAATCTTAAAGGTTTGTTTGACCAGCAAGTAACAAACAAATTAGACAACAAAGTACAGCCGGCCATTTTCTTGACATATGCTAATCAACATTACCAAGTGGCAATTGGCTCATGTTGTATGTCCTTCGCAACGTTATTACACTGCATCTTAAGAATATAATTGGCGGCCGACAATGGGAGTATCAGGAAGTTGGCAAGGGAGGAAATTTATCCTTGCAAAGCGGTCCTCTGACGTCAGAACATTCGTGATAGTCGAGCTTTACATAACGTCACACACATTTTTGCATTGTGACGTTACTGAAAATTTCATGAATCTCGACCGTTTTGACGTCTGAGTACCGTCTGCAGTGCCCCCCTTTCGACATTACCAGACTCCCATTTGTGGCATTCAAGATAATGCTGAGTTACGGTTTTACATCGCAACCCTGATCGAGAGCTTTTTGAACAACATTGCCGGTGGCACTACTATTTTATTTCATTTCAATTCGTTCACCAGAAAAAGTAGCAGAACATAATACCTATAATAACAGGTAATTTAGATATAAAATTAATTAGCGCCGGAGTTAAAAAAACAGTGACAATATAAGGTTTATATTGTGTAAATTTCTCTTTAAAAGAGTCACCGGCGACATTTTAACATTTAGACATTTTAAACAATACATTTGTTGGAGTGAACTTAAATAAAGATAACATGCCCTTATATACAAAAATATATATTTATGAAATCTGGCGGATAATAAAACCCGGAGGGGCTTATTATATCCCATAAATAGTTAGAAAAAGTGTTACATGGGTGGAGAGGCTGATTATCATAATTTAATGTTATATTATTATAAACTTAGGCTGCTAATAAGAATCGATAATATCCCAGCGACAGTATTATGTAATTTTATGTACAAGATTGATATCACTGGCGGTAAATCATACAAAAATATGTCCTGAGGACACTATATATAATTAAAAAACAACAGATGCATACTCAGATGGAAAGGAGAGACGGTAGAAGCGAGAAGGAAGAGCATTCTATTAAGCCTGATGGTAGTTTCTTCCATTCGATAGGGCCTTTAATTCAGTCAATTAGTTTATCTTTTGTCTGTCTAACGTCCATGGGTCATCCAGTTCCGTAACCTAGTCCAATACGACGAAAGGAATGATGGTATATCATTTTGGTTTGATTTTAAGAAAAAAATGTTTTTTATGTTCATCGTATTGTATAAAACGACAACAATGAGCACGTCTGAGTCTGTGGTTAAACTTGATCGATTGTGATCCTCTATTTTGATAATAATAGATGAGAACATCACGTTTGGAAAGCATATTCATCTGAGCACAATCGAGGAAAATTCCAGACACTTTGGCAACATATTTTGAAGCATTTCAGTCAAAAACTTTGTTATGGAATGATTGATTGCTTAAATGAGATAATGTCAGTCGATCGTGACAGGTTTGGACTTTAATGTGGGGTTGCTTTTTTAAACTGAAAGACAAAGTTGAGCAAAATTGCATTTATAACTAGCAAATTACCCTGCCTTCTCGTTGAGTACTGTTGAGTATTGCTCGGATCCTCTTAAACACGCGTGCTCAACTGAAAGCCCTATCATATCACTATGCCACCTCTGTTAAAGCATTGGATCAACACTTTTATGTGGACATTAGTAACTCGGACCCTCACGTGTATCGGCAATACCTTACTCCTATAGAGACTGTTTAGTTTTATATTGTATTGAAACTTTACATGAATAATATAGACATTAGACTGGTTGAAAGATGCCTGTTAAAGTGATACATTTAAAATCGCTCACATTATTGCGATTGTTTGATTGGTGTTTAACGTCGTACGCAAGGGTATTTCACTTATATGACGACACATTATTGCGCAAACAGTACCGGTATATATTGGTTCTAATGATGTGGGTATATCTCTCATTAACGGTGATAACCTCTAAAGTCAAACCATGATGTTTTTCTAAGAAATACCAAATTCATAGCTCATTTGTTTCAATATGTATAAGTGCAAAAAGCCAATTGTCGGTCTTTCCTAAATTCCAAGCTCTTCGATATTAACCTTATTACAAAAAGCTGAATTATAAACATCTCTTGGAAATACATTTGAATTGAATATTTGGATTCAATCAATAACAAAAACACAAGAACATGTGAGTCTATATTGGTTTCACTTTTATTGGTTCGTGGCAGGTGTCTAATTCATCAAATGACTAGAGATTAACCCAACACACGGATGTAAGTTGTACGTGTGATTTAAATGTATACAAAAGTACACATTTGAAATATGCTTTGACATACGATCCACTGTATTCTCGTTATGGCTCCACCTACACCTGGTTATTCCCGATCATCGACTAGATTCAAACCATCAAGTACTGACAGAAGCCAATGATAATATTGTTCATATGATTGGGCTTTTTTCTCTCGAAAAAGGTGATCGAATCTTAACAAAATATAGGAATACATAAGGAATATCGGATTAAAAAGTAAATAGTAGAAATAAATATTACAGATATAAAAGGAAACAGACATGATATATATAGATGGTTATATCATAATGGTAGGACTTAGTGTGCATACTAAAGATTACCACAAAGATACAAATCGTAGTTGGAGTTGTTTTTATTAAATCTAAAGGTCATCTTCTAAAGCATTGGCTACTGAAATATAAGCAAATCTGTTATTATGTAATAATTTTAGCTGGAAGTATTGAAGCCCCAGCTAGAATGTATAACTTGATTGTAAATTAACTCATATTGTCTGATTATTCAAATTATATGTGAATTCTTACACTATATCCAACAGTATTGTGGTATTGTTTTGTAACGATACTTGCGGTTTTGAAAGCGCTTTATTTCTGGTTGATATTTGCCAACCCACTAGCTAAACAGATGTTGACATTTACTCGGAGAAAGAGAGACTAATCATTTTTCAAACCACCAGGTTGATTGACGGTTTTATTGAAGGTTATCTTATTGATGGTGTTCTGTGGGATTTTAGAAAGATATGTGATCCGAAATCATCCTTGTTATTGTTGTTGAATAATAGGAGCCATCTGAGGTTTGGAAATGTGATCGTTTGGTCGAGATTGTGAACGGAAACTCATTCCGATAAGTGATTATTTCTATGGTTGTTGTGTATGATGTTCACAACAACATCCTGCATTAAAACTAGAATAATTAGTTAGTTTTTTTAGTTATTCTGGCTACATCGTCCGGAAATTATACGGTCACTCAAAAGCCCGAGCGAAACCTTGTGAAATGTAGGTGTTTATATAGCTCTTGCTTTGAGAAACTCATCGCACATTCACGCTAATCACTAACGTGATATAAAAAGTTCAAATCTTAACGATTTATTTTTTATATGGATATTCGTCACATCTCATTTATTATTTTCATGAAAAGCCTACTTGATGAATGTCCACGCTAAGGTCACTTAGTTAATAAATATTGATTCTTTGATTGGTGTTTTACGCCATGTTTCACAGTGACACTAGCATTACCAAGATGTGTAGTATTTTCGTAATGCTCGAATTTGTTTGTTTGTTTGATTGATGTTTAACGTCGTACTCAAGGGTATTTCACTTATATGACAACGGACACAAATATAGAACATCACAAACAAATCTGC
>JAVFBW010139912.1:0-13024 GCA_034783835.1 Mopalia ciliata | reverse complement strand
ACGGAGTATTCACGATCCCTGGGATTGTAATTATTGATATCGCCCCAGTGTGCCAACTGGTGTATAAAGGTACCATGACAGTACACGGAAGATTCACGATCACTGGGATCGTAATAAGTGATGTTGTAATTAGTGATGTCGCTCCTCTGCGAGCTAACTGGTGTATAAAGGCACCATGACAGTATACGGAGTATTCACGATCACTGGGATCGTAATTAATGACGTTGTTATTAGTGATGTCGCTCCTCCGCGAGCCAACTTGGTGTATTAAGGCACCATGACAGTACACGAAGATTCACGATCAGTGAGATCGTAATTAGTGATGTTGTAATTAGTGATGTCGCTCCTCGGCGAGCCAACTGGTGTATAAAGGTACCATGACAGTACACGGAAGATTCACGATCACTGGGGTCGTAATTAGTGATGTTGTAATAAGTGGTGTCGCTCCTCCGCAAGCCAACTGGTGTATAAAGGCACAATGACAGTACACGGAGTATTCACGATCACTGGGATCGTAATTAGGGATGCTGTAATTTGTGATGTCGCTCCTCGGGGAGCCAACTGGTGTATAACGAGTATTCACGATCACTGGGATCATAATAAATGATGTTATAATTAGTGATGTCGCTCCTCAGTGAGCCAACTTGGTGTATAAACGCACAATGGAGCATTCATGAACTCTCTGATTGTAATGGATGAACTCGCCACTCTGAGATAACTGGCGTATCAAAAGAGTCATGACAGCACACGTTGCATCGTTCTCAATCCCTGGGATTGTAATTAGGGATTTCGCCCCAGTGTGCTAACTGGTGCGTATAAACGTATCATTACAATACACTGATCATTCACCAACCCTGCGAATGTTAACAGTGATGTCGTCTCCAAAGAGCTAGCTGGAGTATTAAAGTACCGTGACAGTACAAGGAGCATTCAGGAACCCAGCATTTGTAATAAGTGATGTTGTCCTTCCGCGAGCTATCTGGCGCATTAACGCACCAGGACTGTACAAGGAGCATTCCTGGACTCTGTGAAAAGCACAATGACATTACACGGAGAATTCAGAAACCCTGGGATCTTAATCAGTGATCAGCCTACATATAAGTATTTCCGAGATACAGGGATAAATAATGAATATGTCTACGAAAGAGAAAGAGTCTGATACAGAGGGAAGTTTCGCCTTAACCAGTAGGTCTTATTAGTTTTTATTTTTGTTTCTCTTGTATGCTATAATGGGTCTTTGTGAGAGAGGAGGAGACATTTTAGGTACAAGATTTTGATATTCCTGTAAAAAGAGACTAGCAAACTGGGTTTATATATAATTATATAATAGCTCCCTTCTGTTCAGACATCTCCAAGGCCCGCATGGATGTGCCGATTATATTTCACCAAATTCTGCAGGGCCCTCAGCGGTGGCTTAGTGGTAGCATGTGCCCCTACTAATCCTACTCCAATTAACCGTTTATGGGATCGATTCTGGTGTCAACCATCAGGTATATGAGTGTTTCACACGATGGGGCTCTGGCAATAGCGGGGTGTTTTTTTTTTTTATAGGTTTATCCCGATTTTCCACTATTATTAGTCAAGGAGAAGATTGAAGTCAGTGACATCCACCGTCATATAAATGAAATACCCTTGAGAACGACGTTAAACCCCAATCAATCAATCAATCAATTAAACACACAAACAAACCCTTACTGACTGTGTAAAACCGCAAATAATCAAATGGACAAATCTCGTTCGATTGACAAAGGTCTTACCTTGTCCACGGGGAATTGAAATCCGGTAAATCCATAGCCACCGCCATGAAGGTTCTGGGCATAAGGGCGTTAGGAACAAACCCCATATCTGCAGTCTGATGCCACCTTATGTCGGGGAATCCCCTCACCACACTCGACAAGTTTCGATTGGCACTCAGCTATTAAACAGAAATTACTCCTAATAGCCTGAACAGGTTACAAATGTATTGTTTACATTATTTGATAATATCACATGAACTACAAAAATCGAAAAACCCAAGACATCAAATCGACCCTCCGACCAAGTTGTGTTTGGTCTAAATGTAATACCACGACCAAATGAATCTTGGTCACTTCTTATCAATTTCCTCCTGGTCACCAGTGTAAGTAGACATAAGTGGAAAACCAACTCTTTTTTGATCAAAATGTAACCTCAACCAAATATTCTTGGTCACTTATAAGTCTTTGACCAACTTTTTATTTTCCCCAGTATTAGAAGGCATAAGTGATGCCTAGATGTTTTAAGTTATTTTTAAAGGCTTTTCTTGGTGGCATCATTAAAATAGCCAAGTTTTTGGTGGAAAAGTTATCTAAGGTGAACAATTGTTGATAATTTCTCATTTATTCTTGGCTGATATTATTTATTTTTGACCAAACTTTGTCAGGCTAAAAAAGAAAAAGAAGTTTTAGTCAAATTCTTATTCAAGCCAAAGCTAGGTAATGTGCTGTTTTTTTTCTAGTTTTGTGATTGCGAGTCAGGCTAATGTTAATTCAATCAACTCTGAGGGTCCATCCAATATTGAGTGCAAAATCCAGTTCTACCTGACGAATTGTTATTTTATTTGTGAGGAACCTATACCAAAGTGATTTCGGGCTTTACACCAAGTGTAGAGCACAGTGGCGTTGCAGGAATGGCCAAACCCCCATATATGTCAATGTAAATTATATTCCTTTATATGTCCATTTACTAATGGACTTCTGGTCTTAATTTGTACAGCATTAGGAATTTATAAAGAAATGGAAAATTGTTTGACTATCGATCCCCACAAAACCGAAAACCGAAAATAAAACAATATAACTGGAATGTAATTGCTAGAAAATGTGATAATATACCACTGTCGATTGCTAAGAAGTTTTTTGGTGTTGGTGGCGAGTATATAAGGGAACGAACTTGACTGTGTATTTGAGAGGATGTGCCGAATCCACAGGACCAAGTGTCCGGCTATCAAACTAAGGTACAGGCTAAACAAATATTTCGGTATCACTAGATTTAACTAATTCACTAGTAGGAAGTATCTGCCAGGGAGTGTGTGGTGCGTATTCTAATGGATTATAAAACTGCCGATTTCAAACCTGTACAAATCCGAATGGGAATAATACATCCGTTTCTCCGTGGCTACCAGCATGAAATTTCTCTCTCCAGTCAGATATCATGGCGGGAAAAGTACAGTTATAGCTGTCTGGCGAGATGGCATTATCTTCTCCTGAAAGTAAAGCAATATACTTTATACCGGTAAAGGCTGATTAGTTTACAGGAATGAATTAATTCTTGATCACCATCATGAATACAACTGTTGAATTATGCTGTTAACGTTTCCGTCTAATATGTTCGTTATGCTTTAATTATTATAATATCCTAGTTCGCTTAGATAGTATCGTTTAGAACAAAGAATACGAAATTGAAGATTAAGAGAAACGTTCCAAATCTTTAATGAATCGAAACAAACCTTGATACCACAGTACTCCGTATATAGTCATGTTTAGTAACGGGTAAACCATGGCGTTCCATAATTCACTATGGTTATGTGGGCCGCTGTACAACAAAACAATAAACATCCATCAAATAGGTCTCAGATTCTCTAATCACATGTAGGACCCAACAAACATGGAGTTCCATGTCAGCAATGTCCATTTAATAAAATAACATCTAACTTTGGTAGGATTTTCATACACTAATTGAATTGAATTCATTTCGTTAATCTTTTGGTGGAATTTTCAAAGTGTATAATCTGTATAATAACGATTAGTATTTAATAGGTCCTTTTTTTCTGTATGCAACATGAAGAAGGGTATTTTTTTGTCGCTCTGAAAATGATGTACAACACGGCCGGATTACGTCTGCACAAATCTTTCCCTCAAATCTACTTGAATGGCAGAACTTCAGTCAGATGTCAGTGGTTAATAAATGAGAGTATTTTTTAACAGAATACATCTATAGTTTATTGGTAAAAAGGAGTGGCTATGGATTAGATAGTTGAGTTGTGACGCCGCCGCGATGGTGCATGGAAAACAGAACCATAGAATTGTGGAAAATGATAGCTTGCACAAAACAAGTCGTTTTACCACCTTCACCTTTGTTTTACCTATGTTGAATTCTTTTTAAAATATGTAGAATTATTTTCTACTTTTGTGAATTTTTTTTTTTTTTTTGCATATGTAGAAAAGAAATCCACCTAGAATATATATATTTTAAGATAGCCGAATATATTTTATAAACGAATTGCTAAGTGGAAACTTCGAAACGCCAGATAAACTATTGAATATTTTAGGTTGAAATAAGAGCTACAATACCGATCATTGGTTATCCCACATGTACTCAAAGCGTCGGGAGACGACCAGGCCTCTATTGGTGTGCCGCCCCAGTCACTGGCGATCAGCCCAATCGGATAACCAAGTTGCTTGTACATATATTTAGCATACAACCAACACACTGCCGAGAAATACGTCTTTGGGGGGTGGCCGATGCTATCTGTAATTACATAAGTTAATAAAAATCAACAATTAATGCTACAAAAAAACTGCTATGCATATATATATATATATCTCTTTGGTTAAGGCAGATGGTACCAACAGTATGTGTTAATCGCAAATCGAGGTGAAATATAATTAGCAGTCTCAAAATAAAACCTCCACTAATATAACAAATTTGGATGATTCCTGTAGAAGACGCATTCTTACCTAAACTTGGCACAGACCACTGTTCTTCTATGGTGACCAGATCTATGAGGGGCCTGGCGGCTGATATCAGGCCCACTGTAAACACACGGATGTGAGGATAGTTCACCACATCATTCAGTTCCTCAGTCGAGTTATATAGCTACAAAGAGTATTATTATAAGTTATAATAGAGCAATACATATTGCTCACAACTTAGATTGGATGAATGTTTTTCATACAGAATTAAAAGAGATGATCTGTTCCTTACCATTGCCCTTTACAACCCCAAATTTTGCTAGGTCACGTCGTCCCTCTAACACTTTCATAGTTTGGACAAATTCTATAGTTCATAAAATAGTGCAAGTTAAAACCCATCTGGGAGTCGAACCCACAACAGCGAATTTCAAACAGTATACGCATCCATCGGTTACGTAGACTACCAAGCCACATAGCCATGTACAAAATAGAAGCTCCGTCAGCTGACCGCCTAGCAATCTAAATAGTGGAATCTAGGTAGCGTATATATGTCCACTACCACTCTGATAGGAGAGTGGAACAGCTCCCAAAGCGAAATGCACGGAAATATTTTGTTTGCATCGTTTAGAAAGTGCCACAGAAGGGTATTGAATGACCGTTAAATAGACTCTAGCTGACGAACCTTCTTTTTTTTTTCTTTAGACAACCAGGTGGCCGAGGGGTCTAGATGCATGGCTGGCAACTTCTGCTGGCGATTCTGTCCTTAACGTCAGGGAATGTGGGTTCGATTCCCGGATGGATTTCAACCTGCGTATTTTTCTGAACTACAATCTGCCTAAACTAACAAAGGCCCCTCCCAATTAATCGAAAATAATATTTTACGCGAGACGTTCAAACCAAATCTTTTCAACTCAAAACAACTAAAAGTTTTCAAGGAAGAAACGATAATTAAGGACATAGTGTCCTTGAAATACCAACTCAAGGTCTAGGAATTAAGTTCGATGTTCAGTTATTCTTGTGTAACACCTGTAACACGTTGCAATCATTAAAGATGATTACTCGGATGTATTATTTGTAATTTTATATAAACCACACTTCAATCGATTAGTGAGTTTAACTTACCATTGACACAGTAAACAACATATTACTCTGTCCTGAGCATATATAGACATCCCCAAATAGAACATCTTGGAGGAAAATCTCGTCGAATGGAGCTTTTACTCTGATGGTAAATGGACCCGGCTTTGATATTGGAGGAAGCACCACGGACCACAGAGCCATGTCTTCGTCTCGTAATGTTATGTTGCCATGGGCAGAAGCAATATCACCTACAGTCGCTAACACCGTGACACCCACAGCATCGACAGGAGCGTATCCCCATAAAATTGCCCGTCTCGGTGCTTGTTGCAAAACCATGTGGTCCGCATAGTAAGAGGCGAATATGATGCTGTCAGCATCTAAAGAGGACAACAAAACATTTTAGACCCTATTTGGTGATGCAACTCTTCCCGTAAATGAGCTTTCATATATTCTATAAAAAAAATAATCACACTGGCACAGGAATGTCGATGATTTATCAACCTAAATCTATCAACATATTCATCAACAGCTAACCACATACATCGTTCGTAGATGAAAAAATTTAGTTTTTGCAGGCAAACTTACAAAATTATAGATAACATCACAATTCTGGGTTAGGATTATTGTGGTATTTTATTTTATGTAATAAGTGGACTTTTGGAATCGGTTAAATTTCCCCAGGTTACAAGCTGGGTTGACTCTAGCAAAATGAATACGGCCAATCCCTCCATCTTAGCCCTACGTCAAGCCTATCACAACCCATGGTGAAGATTGGAAATTGATCTGCCGCTATCGCTGGCTTCTCAAAACATATATCTGATTTTTCTCAGATTTTTTTGTTGACACAAAAGTCACAATAACCTAACTTCTTCTTTCTTTCCTGACGTTTAAATAAAGTTTTATTTGAGTTTCTCGCCCGAGTTGACGCGTATATAAGTTATCTCCCTTTGCAATAGTAAGATTGAAAACCGTCGGAAAAAGAAATATTACATTTAGGTAAAATACAAGTCATTGTTTTCAGAATATCTTTTAAAAAACGTAAAAACAATCAGATAAATATTTTGAGAGGCCGGCGATAGCGGCGGATCAATTTCCACCACAGGTTGATATATGCCAGACGTAGGTGCTAAGACGGTTGACCCTATAGAGTGTCCGCTCTTCAACTCTTCCATATACAAAGACGGTTTCAATAACCATGACCGTTCTGCCGTGAACCTACTGCAGTTGGCTGACCCTGCTAGCCAGAGGTCCGTGGTTCGAATCATGAATGAGGCAAGCAAAATCTATTTTCTCGCTATTTTAAAAATATTCAAATGCGTAGGCCTACGTACTCCCGAATTACCACAAGACTCAAACACAATTGTCAGTGTAACTGATATGGTCACAAAGATAGAGCCTCACCTATATATTTATAATGTTGACAATTGCACTAATGTTCAGGACACACCGATGTATACTAAAGTAAGACAAATAGACGGCTAGCTTCACGGCATCCCACTTACCTTTTGATACGGGCACATATCCCTGACAAACCGCCAATCCCAAACAGAGAATGACCGCTGTAGTCACCAACATTCGACATAATGGCATCTCGCTAACGTAAAGGCAAAATGATATAATAGGAGAGGCTCGTACAATTACTTGAATAAGAACCACTTCGCTATCTTTAGTCGTGTGGTCTTTGGACCTTATAGCTTATTCGCATTTTTCAAAAAACATCCAGGCCTCCACAATAGCCCGCAAAATACATAGTTTTTTGCTACGACTGGCGAATCAGAAAATAAATCGAAATGACCTAGATATATCCAATTACCACCAGTAAAACAGATATGTGTTAGTAAAAACATGCATGTACTTGTGCCCCGCCTTTGAAAAGGTCCTGCACAGTCAGTGTATGAAGGTTGGCTAGAAGAAACCTTCCATGTGTTGTCTCTGATCAATATTCAATAACGTCTGGTTTCACAAGTCCGACATCTCTAACACGTCTGACAACCCAATATAGTCCAACACGATGTGAGACACCCCACAAGTCTGACAGACCACAAGTCCAGCATCCGACTAGTCCTACATGGAGGGCCCCACCACAACTCTGACAGCCTATATACCGACACTATTAACAAAATCGGCCAACCTCATTATATGTAAACAGGAAAATTCAGGAAAAGCTATGTATGTCTCAAATGCAGATCTAATCAAACTGTGAAAAATTCTTCTGACTATCATGATCTATTTTCGTAACTTAGCAAGTGGGTTTACCGACAACTTACGCTAGTTAATATCCTATTATCACGGTCGTTTGTAGAGTAGGCATGCATTAGGTTAATTTTTGCCGACTTTCCTCAAGTTTCTTCTCAAAATCAATTTAAATCACATTAAACAATGTAGCTAGAGCGGAAATGAGCACATTAGAAATTAAATATGTGAATAATTTTGTATAATGGTAACTTTTTTACCGTATAGAATAATACCAGAGGACATCTGATAATACTATAATGGAACTTAAGTATTTAATAATTTATTCCAACTTCCAAGCCGAGTTCTTCATTTCCTTTACAAGAAAAGAATATTCTTTCAAAAATTAACATAAGGGTGAATATAAGTTTGGGGCATAATTAACCCGCATTGTGATTATGTTTACCCACTTTTTTTTTTACCCCAAAAATATATTTCTGTAAAGTCAACCACACTCTGAGAATTATTTCTCCCATAGCATGCCGACGAAATTGGTTGGAACATGTTCAACTCACAATTATTTGTTTAAATTAGCAATTCGTAGCCATTATAAAAAAAATTTAAAAATCAATCATAATATAATATTATATTTGAAATCTTGATGTCCTACTCTTTCTAAATCTATGTGCAAAAGTCACGAAAACATTAGGGTTGCATAGGCTATCATTATATCGCTCCTGACTATATGGTCCTTAATAACAATTTCATTGAAAATATAATGACGACGGAGACTAATTCATTGGAAGGTCCGGTAGGCAGATTTATCATATCAATGTAGGGCCTGAAGAATTGATTTTATTGTAATATTACGGGAAAGAGTAGCGCAATGTGGGCCCTATAGGGCTAATTCCTCCGTCTTAGCACTACGTCTATCTCAACCCGTGGTGAAAGTTGAAAATTGATAAGCCGCTATCGCCGGCTTCTCTAAACATATATTTTATTTTTCTCTGTTTTTTTCTAATTTTTTTTTTTTATCAATACACTGAAAAAAATGACTAGAATTTTACCTACTTGCAATATTTATTTTCTGACGGTTTTGAATCTTATTTTTGTAAACGGAGATAACTAATACGGGTCAACTCGGGCGAGAAACTCCAATAAAACTTTATTCAAACGACATGAAAGAAAGAATGAGCTAGATTATTCTGACGTTTGTATCCGAAAAACATCAGGGGAAAATCAGATATAACTTTTAAGTGGCCGGTGATAGCGGCGGATCAATTTCTAACTTTCACTATGGGTTGAGATAGGCTCAGACGGAGGAATTAGTCCTATTCATTGTGCTAGGGAAAGAAAGGAGGTCGCGTTTTACATAGAATCTCAAGACTTTGAAAGTAGGCCTGTGGTGTAAAAATCTTTCTTCGTATGGTAAATGTGCACTAACTAGAAGGACATACAGACAGAAGTACATACGGACTGGCTGGCACACGCACATGACGACAACCATTTACCGAGTGGTAAATAGTTGCGTTTTGTGAGATGATATTGAATGCTACATGTAGCTCACGGAAAGTCCTTCCTGAGTTCGGTACCGAGTACTGCGTGTCCCTACTGGTATAGATTGATCAGTGAATGCTACTGTTTCTTGGATTAGGCAAGTCCAATTCGAGCGAATAGGAAGACTCTCTTATTGTGATTAAGAAAATAACTAGCCTATAGCTCGTGATTAGACTCTATGATCGACATTTGCCGCAAGACAAGCCTCCATGTTATCAAGCTTTTGTTTTCCCCAAATCCGATTTTCAGGGTCGATAACTCTATTCAGCATTTTAAGTGAAGAAGCACTCTCTATCCAGAATTAAAATGACGTAAAAGATATTCTTGCGCGAGTTCCGGTCCAAACTTTTCACAAGTTGTACGTGGCGTTCGAAAAATGAGCAAGTTTGTTTGATACTAGTTTGTAATTGTTTGTCCATATATGCAACCTCAGTTGCTGATAAGAGTAATTTCCATGACAATTTAGTCTGTTGATTTGGTTAATGGAACTATTTGGACAGGTGAGAGGCGGAGTGACACTATACTCCACCTAGCTGTGAGTTGGTCCTTGTTACCTGCCGGTCACAGGAAACTCATCTTGCTGTCATCTCGACCGTATACCGATCATCATTTCTTCGCTAACTGTCCGACCAAATCCTGATTGTAAGTGTTTACAATATTTTCTTAATTTCGTATACCGGTATATACTTATTCTTGAAATATCTTTTTACGTGTCTTATAAATATAATTTTTACGATCGGATCGTGTCAAAGTTACCTGTCGCCCATTACAAGCGCAAACTGTCGACCAGGAAATAACATCTTTCTTTCATGGTGGTGATGATATGCAGTTTGGGAAATGGACTGTGGACCACTCCCTTTTTGTTATTGCTTCCAATTAAATTCATTAATTTGTCCGGTATTCAATTGGTATTTATTTAGGCTACTTAAGCTGCAAGCGCATTGCTAAATGTTTATTGATCATAACCGGTAACAGTTATATCATATGTCACATGTAGGCCTAAGCATAGACGGATGCTACATTGTTACGATTGTATGTATTCCTTTTGTTGGTGGACATTGTTACAGATTTGTTTTTGTCAAAATACGCAAAGACTTAACGGTAAATCCGTTTGAAAATTAATGTTTTAAGATAATTCATTAGTCTAAATGTTGTATCTAGGGATGCTTAACCCTACATGCAACATTCAGTCATCAGTCATCCTAGATGTGTATAAAACCCTATCCACAGTGTCTACTTCTGCTGCAAGAAAACAGGTGTAGTACTTTGATTGGAATCAACAACCAGTCAGATTATTCTGGGTCACTTACAACAGTCACACTAATTTGGCCGAGTGCTGATTTAAACTGAAATGGCAATTAAACTGTACAAAGGTATCACCACACAGTTCTCAAGGAGCTCTTAATTGGCTCTTTAGTCCAAAACAACAGTTTGTGTCAGTTTCTAACATTGTTTCTCCTTGAAATAAGATCCACTCATGAATGTACTTATTAAAGTAAACCCAGTCCGGCCCTGCAGCAAAGTATCATTCAACTACATTACGTTAAAGGCTTTTTAGCCCTAAGGCTGGCTGTGTCTTTACATTGCACTTAGAAGTTAGACTACGCACCATCATCACTTTTGAGGTGAAATTTCTGGCAAAGTGTGGTGTTAACAACAATTGATCAGCCAACAGAGATAATATCATGTAAGCTTCATATTCAGTTCTTAATACTAGTTAAATTTTATTGCTACATTTATGATTGCATTTGATGGTATTGTAGACTAGGTGCCCTACTCTTCCCCACAGTTCCAGCTCTGATATGCTATGTACATGTAAGCTTATAGTAGGGAGAAGCATTTTTAAAACTAATTTGCTGATTTGTTTATGAAAAAAGCTGAATCTGCTGTTTTTGTAAGCTGACAGCTGATGATAAACAATGGATTAATCCTGTTCTCATTGGTATGCATCAATCCAAACATAGGTTCCAGGACAATATTGATTTATGGTGATATTGACCAGTGATCAATTCAATCAAAAGAGCTGCTACTTTGTGTGTTCTGCCAGCTACCACACTGGACTATACCCTCACACTCCATTAAGCCAAAAGGGTATACTAGTATCACTTACTGTGCTAGATTATGTTAACAGTTACCTGCAGTTACATTATTAGAGTCATATTATACTTCTTGGTTATAAATATGTTGGGGTGATTATAAATGAAGTATTTTCCCCTTTGGTTTTGGGTTTTTTTTTTTTAGCTGTAAATTTGAAGCTTGTGCAAGTTAAAATATCAGACGGACTGAGCCTCCTGTCATGTATTTATCAAGATTATCGATACAGAAGTAAATCACCCCCCTCCCGCACCACCACCAACCAACACAAACACCACCTCCACACCCCGCCCCATTCACACAGTATTCAGGGAGGGAAATGTTTAAATATTGTGTCAGACATTTCTCCAATTTTGTTTTACAGGCTATTTAACACATTGTTAATGTCTGGTGATCTTAACAGGAGGATCTCCATTTTTACTGGACATGTCCTGCAAATGTATATAAATCTCAACCCTTGTTATTGTGCTATATTGGGTATTATGAATGATGTGCTGGTGTGTATTATCATCAGCTGAGCTGATGGGATTGTTTGCACTGTCAGACAGACTGCTTGGTCTGACAGTAAATGTACATATTCCATGTAACCTGGTATAGCTCTTATATTGATTCCTAATAGTGTGTACTAACTACACTGAGTATATGTAATTGTCCGTGCCGAATTGAGAAGTTCTGTTAATGAGACCAGCTGAGTGACCTGTGAAGCTGGTAGGTAATACTAATGATTATGGATGGCTCTCACCTTCGTAGTATGGAAGACTAAGCTTATATGAACAACTACTCTGCAGCTTGTTGCTGGTTTCAATAGGGGCCTCTCACAGGTAACAGGTTAAATTATTTTGCATGTTTTTCTGTTATTTGTTTATTCATTTTAATTCCAGTAAACAGAAGTTGTTACAAACACAGGGTCTTTTTGTCAGCTATATTTCATGTTAGGAAATTATTATATTTGACATAGAGCACTTACTAAATTTTATGCAGCAATTATTTCCAGATGACAACTATCATGTCGCAACATTCATGGATCAAAGCCAAAGGGCTAAGAGCACTTTGTTTTGTTTGAAGAGTAGCAATGCTGTTTTAACTTAGCACTGGAGGAAAATTAACTTTCTAACATTATGAAAATGCTTCACATCTTGTTTGTGCTAGCGTGATTTATTTCTGGAATATATAATTCCATCATAAAAATAAAATACTCCTAAGCACGGCGTGAAACACCAATCAATCAATGAATCAGACACAAATGGAGTGGTCACCAAATTTTTGATCAAATACAGAAGTGTCTGAGGCAGGCATAACTTTCTCTACATTAGTATAACAGGCCAGTGGGCTTGGATTATTAGTGTGTTCCACTGCGGATTATCTTAAAGGTGTATGTTATGCTCACAGGTCTACAAGGGAGCGGGTGGGCCATGGCCCTGCAGAATACTCCCTCGGCTTCCTTGGTCGATCGTAAGAGGCGAGAAAAGAGG
>JAVFBW010139901.1:0-13025 GCA_034783835.1 Mopalia ciliata | reverse complement strand
CTTGGCTTAAGGGTATCTCAAATTACAATGAGGAACTTAACTGTATTTTTATAAAACAGAATGTAACATTGATCAATAGCATCAATTAACAAATTAATTCCATTATAGTAATAACCAAATTAGTCTTATTACCGTAAGTCACCTTTAATTTCGTCCGAGTGGATCACTAAGTGTATCCCACAATTCTACGCTTTCTGGTGTGTATTTAAAGTGTTAAGAGACAAAGAATCAATTAGTCTTATTAAATGAGTTTGTTTACAAATTTGAACTACTACTATGCATTTATAAGTCCTAGTTAATGTAAACATCTTTTAAGTTTTTATTTAAAAAAATTCTGATTGAATTAAAAAAAATTAAAAGTAGGCCAATTAGCTTTCCAAATGTGCAAACAATAATTTCTCTTCACATAATCACAGAAGTGGCAGGAAAGTTAGAATTCCTGCTCTTTTGACATTTCTCATCTTTTTTGACAATTTGCCTTGTTGTCAGTATTTCATGATAACATTATAGACTTTCCTTTCTGGATAGAATTTCTGTAACACTCTTTCTTATTTCAATTCCAGCCAATAAGTCACAGTATCTGTAAAACTTGGTACATATCTATGCCACATTCTTTAGGCTTTCGCTCTACGAAATACGAAAAAGTCCAAGATTTTTATCGACTTTTGAAACCTTTTTTCAAACTATCTTTCCAAATTTGCATATTTGGTAGCAATTGTTTTGTGTTATGTTTTTCAGTCCTGCAAGCATATGTATCAGACTTATTTAATATCTACTGTCTCGCCTGGCCTAATTTTTATCAGGCTGTTAGAGGAAACACAGCATTTTTTTTTTTAGGTCTTAATTAGTTATCAGAATTTTATCGCCTGTCTTTGTCTAGGATTTACACAAAGTTTTCCCCTCAGTTGTAAGAAAATGTTGTGTTGATTGTTTTTTTTTTTATTCCATACTGCCTGTGAGGTATAAATAAGAAGGTGGTAAACCTTCAATAAATAACAATTCTAACGCAGAGCCTTAAAGTGTAATAGCTGTCATGGATAATTGATGTTCCTCAAATACTAAGTGAAGATGTAATGAGAGTGCTGGGAACAAACTACCCTTTACTCCAGGGTAACATTTTTCATGAATTTATAAAGAATACAAAATTTCTTATTTCTTTAAATGTTTGGAGGTGTAAGAAATATTGAGAAGGTCATAAATCTTATTTTGTAGAACATAGTTTTACAATTTCTGGATAACCATTTCTTGTTTTGTGATAGAACACATCGTTTCCATGCATATGCCTGCATCGTCATCAGTTGTAAATTGACTAAAGAAAAATAGGAGAGGTAGAAGCTACATATCAGTATAAAGTAATTAAATAAACACGGTCAAATGGTCTAGTGAACAGTGTGGACTACTGGCATAACCATAGATAAGATATCTAATCTTACCTAAGAAGGTAGTCACTTTGGAACTTTAATCCTCTTATTATTCATGTAGTATGTTAGATATCTTATGGTCCACACTGTTCACTAGAACATTTGACCTTGTTTCTTAAAGTACTTTATACTGGTATCGGTATGTAGCTTCTACCTCTCCTATTTTTCTTTGGGCGATTTACACTTGATGACGATACAGGCATATGCATCAAAACGTTGCATGTGTTCTGTCACAAAACAAGATTGTTTGTTTGTTTGATGTTTAACTTTGTACTCAAGGGTATTTCACTTATATGACGACGAATTGTCCACTTCACACAGTACACAGCCTTATTATGGTGGAAAACCGTGAGGAAACCTCATAAAAACCACACCTGTGATTGCGGGAGCCATAACATGTGACTCGCTCATATACCTGATAGACGACAGGCAGATTCAATCCGGTGAACGGAAAATACAATCAGGTTCTGTTTAGGAAGTGCACTCGTTACCACTAAGCCACGGCCTCGGGTCACAATCTGATTATTTTGTTTGATTGGGGTTTAATGTAGTACTGAAGGGTATTTCACTTATGTGACGATGTGCCAGCCCAATGGTTGAAGGAAAGCACCCTCGACACCCCTGGCAACAAACAAAGACAGGACAGGACAAATACACGACAAAAACAGGACACAATACAGACACCACAAACAGATGGGCTTCCTGTGCCCCTTTAGCTCTGAGAGCACCAAGGCAACATGAAGCTCCCTCCAACGACCCACCAATCTGATTATAAGAACCTCACAGATTTACTTGTACATGTATAGTAGTTTATAAGATCTGTATTATTGATGTTTTTTCTATCTAACTATAAATACAGGAGGAATTTTTTGTAGGTATCTGTGTTAGAAATATGTATTCCTTTCTGAAATAAACAACTGAAAATAAGATGAACTTAAAACTGATTCATACCTTTACAGCCCCGAGTTTAATGGCTTTTTCTTTGGCGGCTTCAAAATCTTCTTCCTGCCCAATATTAGCCTGAAACAAAATATTTTACAAGTTATTTTATTTTATTTTTTTTTCATTTTAATAACTGAAACTGTTTTACTCAAATACTTCAATGAACAAAATCAGTATTTTCCATTGAACAAATGCTAAGTTTAAGTCCATTTTACAAATCAGGTTGAATATGAAAACACCATCACTATCTTGATTTAAACATTTAGTTTCATTATTAAGAAAAGTCATTGACTGTGAACTTCTTATTTTTATATCCTGTATCTGTTATCTGTCTCAGGAGAAAATATCTGAGTATTCAGACATATTTTTTTATAAAATATTCTTGCATAATGTGATCAACGCAATTAGTGTAGGGTGTGTCTCTTATACTTAAATTGTACAGTATTGTTGGACATGAAATCTGTGGGCCATAGCACATAAATGTCTTGTTTGTTTCTTTATTAGTGTTTAACAACTTCCTCAAAGTCATTCATTTTACACATATGAAGACATGCCAGCCCCATTAAGGGGTATTGATAACCACCGTTGACAGGTAACAAACAAAGACAACACTGGACAGTACAAACAGACCTGCCTACTCGGTGTATTCTGGAGTATTTTTTACCCATAATTTATGTTAAATACACCAATAGGTCATCAAAATACACGCAGAAATTAATAATTTTTTAAATTAATATAATTCTAAAAGCCATCAAACAGGCACAGGGATGTAGATCAATTAAAATAAAAAAATCATCTTATGTTCTAGATAACTCCCAGAGACAAGTTTCTTATTAAACCTTATAATCTCAAGTTGTGTTATGGGTAACCTACAGACATCTCGAGAGAAGGTAGTAATCATTAATATGGTGAATAAAATATTGTTAAAAATATAGCTAACAAGATATATGGCATGGGTTGTGAATAAATCAGAGCATATAAACAAGTAATTCAGAGATACAGGGATTAACCAATGAATATGTATGTTACAGAGAATGAGTTACAACCTGTCTGATAAAGAGGGAAGATTCGCCTTAACCAGTAGGTCCTTTAAAATAGGTCCTTATATAATGTACTCATGTTTTATTGTCAAAATAATATGCATGCTAGACTACAGGAAAGATTACACTTTTAATTTGACTGTAATTTAATCTCATTAAATAAAGTTGTTATTATTAATATTACTCATATCAGTACCAGACATTGACATTTCGCCCCTTTTTAAGACATTCAGGTTAATGTTGAACCGGTTATCCTGCACAATCAACTACCTGAACCACAAGGTCTTGCGGTGAATTACCTGGAATAGCTATTTACCTGAAGCTACAGGTATTTTGGTGACCGTGACCTAGTATCAGTCGCAAATAAAAGAATCACATTATCTCAAAGAATAGAAGAACTCACCAGAAAAGCAATGACATCATAGCCTTGCTCAATGAGCCAAACTAAAATGCATGAAGTATCAAGTCCACCACTATATGCCAACACCACACGTTTTTTAACGACTTCAGACATCTTTAGAAAAATTCTTTATTGCTGACTCTGAAAAAAAAAATTAATGGCATAGCTATAAGGTGATAGTTACATTTTTATTGCTTTCTGTTGTACACTAAACATGGACATAGATATCACAAGATATAAGACAAGATAAAAGAAATTGTTGGATAACACATATCAGATAAGCCCTGCGTCCCTTAATTTTGTCAGCACCATGGTATAAGGTTTCCCTGTCCTCCCTAGCCACTGGTAAGAGCAAACTCAAAAACTCACTGAAGTTATCCACCTTTTCTACAGTCTACATTTTCTAAAACACTATATCAATTTCAAAAATTTTAAAATGTAGGCTTAACCAAAGTGTGAAGCAGAGTGATTTGCTTCACTGAGTTAGTCAAATTGGATACTGTCCCTTTTCTTGACTTATATAACAAAATTAAAAGACAATGTATAATTAGCAAAAGTGAAAAATCTAATTTGTTTGTCAGATTTTAAATGCCAAACTAAAAGAAGATATTATAATTTTTTTTAAAAAAGCAATAACACTGAATTTGAACATATATTTCATATGATGAATAATTTTTGTGTTTTTTAGAAATTGAAGATTAACAGTATTTTCGTTATTTTGGGAGTATAAACCCAAAATAACGAAAAGACTGTAAATTTTATACATTTGAACATATATTTCATATGATGAGTAATTTTTGTGTTCTTTAGAAATTGAAGATTAACAGTATTTTCGTTATTTTGGGAGTATAATCAAAGGTTCAAACATAGTATAACTTGCTTTATTTCAATAACTTTAATAATAAAAGTTAAAATAAGGCTAGTTTTAGAAACCAACAAATTAACTAAAAAAAAGATAAACAACATTACACGGGGCTGGTTTTGTATATGAACTCTTCAAATGATCCAAGGAAACTTTTAACAAACATTCTCACTACAACTGAGCAGAAAAGCGAAATTATTTTCTTAAATATAAACAACAGATATAAATGTAGCACAAAACCTGGATGGTAAACAGCAAGATACTCACTTGAATCAAATGTAAAAACAATAGCAGATGTAAACAATAGTGTTGTTCTTGAAACCTAAACTAAGACGGATGATTCCTGCTGTATTTATAAGGAATGAGATCAGTGGAGCCATTTGAGGATCACGATAACGTGTGAGTGAGATGCTCCTGCTTGCCTCTCTGTGGAATCAGGTTACATAACTTAACATCATGGCCCGCCAAAGCAGAACAAAATTCAACCCTTAATACAAATCATACTCCAGCTAGTAGATATTTTGTTCAAAGTAACAAAAGTAAAAATATATATTTCTAAAAAGCATATAATAACACTGGCACAGGGATGTAAAATAATTAATATCGATGAACCATCTTGTGTTCTAGATGAACTCCCAGAGACAAGTTTCTTATAGTAATCCCTACTCTTGAGATGTGTTTTGGGTAACCTACAGACTTCTCCAGATAAGGTAATATCTTATATAGCCATTAATATGGTGTATAAACAAAAATTAATATATATATTTTACAACCGACTTTGTACACGAATTACTACTTTTGTACAAAGCAAGGATCAGTTTTCATACAAAATATCTTTCTGCAGTCCAAGATTTTTTTTTATTGGTTTAAGATATATATTTGATCCAAGACTGTTTTATGGTGCAATATTTATTTACAATCTAACATTTTTTATGCTAAAAAAACAGTCAACAAATATAAATGTAAAATCCTATATCAAATTAAAAACTCTTGAATCGTAAAAAAGTTATATTGTATGAGAAAAAATTTTGTTAAACGTAATTAATATTTCTTAAAGGATGTTTAACACAATGGGTTGTTTTTTTTAAAAGTTTTTTTTAACAAAATGCGTATTTCTTGGGAGTAAAATTGAGTTTGGCATGTCATTGATATAATACATGCATTAAAAAAAAGAACTTTGTTGTGTAACGACCTACTGTGTCTATTAAAGTGGATAACAATAGGATGGTTGTTAACATTAGTCCCTGCTCTCTCTATAAACATGACTTAATTAGATTCTCGACATAATTATTATAAAACACTTGATATAATTAAACACTGACTATAGTTGATTGATACAATGAATGCAATGATGTGCATGTATGATTGTCCTGTTTGTTTTTATTTGTTCCCAGTATACCCAATCAAACAAACATTTGATTTGTTATCAGCTTTAACTAGACCCTGTCAACTCATTTAACAGAAGATGCCTTATGCCCATCTGGTACTTCATAATTATACCAATTTATTTTAATTATTATTGAGCTTTGAAGGGAGAATAGCCTTCAAACTAATCAAGCTACCTTGTTTAAATAAAGTTGTTGTTGCTACTATTATTATCAACCACGGCTTATGAAAAAATTGTATTTGAAGGCAGATGTGTGTTTAATTAACTTAAAAAACTGTTTAACTATTGTTTGTTTAGAAATGGTTGCTAGAATTGAGGAGTAAATTAGAAGAGAACCCTAAAGATGTGTCTTTGATCCATCAGCTGATTACCCTCATCCTTAAGTAAGTACTTTACTGAACTAATACCTCAGCTTAACTGGTGTGTTTATTATAATGTCACCGGATTTGTTCATCATTTTGACTTTAACACAATATCATATAATAAAGCGTGATTCACTACTGTAAAGATTTTAACTGTCCTGTCAATGACCCTTGATTTTTAACTTTGTTGTCCTTTTCCTTCCTTCATCATTTCTGTCAGGAGAAGACGCTATTGACTAGGTAGGCATGTGGCCATGGACTAGAGGTTAATATGTGCCCTTACTTATCCTACTCCAATTTACTGTTCATGATGCGAGTCTGTCTGTTGTCTGTCTGGCTCGGCCAATCACAGGGGGTATTTTATGTGGTTATCTTTTGGCTTTCTTTCATAATTAAGCAGGGAATAGAGCGAAGTGGACAATCCATCAATCCAAGTACAATGTTGAGACTCAATCAAACAAACAAACTGACCAACAACATTTCAGTTTGAATAAATCCAGTCTTTCCTTTGAATTTCAGATGTGCAGATCATCCATTGAGTCAGCTACTAAAGGATCGCCAGTATAAACTTTGTAAGAAGCTGAACTCTGTCATCTCTGATAAATCTAATCTGTTAGACAATGTAAAAGTTGTAGTTAACCCAACTGACAATGCCCCTGATATATCTGAGCTTCTCTCTCCTGAAGTCAAGGGGAGTAACTCCAATCCATGGTTGACAAAGGTTGAGGAAAACAAACAAGAAGAACCACACACTGGTGATTCACATGTTAATAACCCTGATCTTGGACTACACAGTTCTGAAGCAGACAATGTCATCGATGAAAAAATAGATTTTAAGCTGTCAGCATCAGACAATTCCTTAGTAAACTCCAGTAGCGATACAGAACACAGCTCATTAGATTCACAAGTTCATTCTGATAAACAGGACTCGACACGGGATAAAATCACAGAAAACACAGAGGAAAAGTCAGAAGAGTTAGAGAAAGAAACTGCCATAGACAGCACAATGTTAGAAGCTACAGCTTTAGATGAAACACAGGAGGAATTAAAAGCTCATTTAGAAACTGCCATATCTCAAAATCAGTCTTTAAGAAAGTCGTTAAAAAATGAGAAAGTCAATGTTTCAAAAATAATTTCTAAAACTGTGGAAAAATCTGTTGAAGAATATGAGGATGAAATTTCAGATGCAATTTGGGGGGGTGATGGGGAGGACGATAAAGTGTTCCCAAATAATTCTGATTCCACTCCTTCTGTTAATGATGTCAGTGAAGAAAACTCTGATGTTGGAGAGTTAAGTTTTTCAAGACGTTCAGAATCTGTTGATAGTGCAGAGTCCATGGATTTCAACACTCGGCGCTGGAGAGTCCTTTACAGCGAACCAACAGAGAAGTCTGACGAGAATTCCAAATTTGAAACAATGAAAACAGAGGCGTATTTACGTCACCTGAAGTGGATTTCCCAGGATGTCCATTCCTTCCTGGAGGAAGTACAGGTGATGTTTGTTGTGGCCTATGAACAGTTAGATTCACCTGAGGGAAGAGATCAATGTTTGGCTTCATTAGAAGAACCCTTCTTCACCTCTATATGGTCTTACTTGATTACCCTTTGCAGGTAAAGTTGTACTTTCTACATGGGAGAATAAAAGCCG
Source organism: Mopalia ciliata (assembly GCA_034783835.1). NCBI lineage: Eukaryota > Metazoa > Mollusca > Polyplacophora > Chitonida > Mopaliidae > Mopalia > Mopalia ciliata. Next base: position 4,963 of record JAVFBW010139901.1, on the reverse strand, counting down.
TTATAATAGTAGGCAAGTGAGGAGTCAAAAATTACAAATAGAATTAAAATCTTGGAGTATTGCATTTCTTTGTTGACTCTCAAAGAAAAATGTCAAATATGGAATGTGAAGACTTAAAAAACAATCTATAAGAAGTTGTTGTTCCTAGGTCTGTAAAACTAATTGGGTCTGATTTAAATTTAAATTTAAATAAAGAGAAGAAGGATAAATTCAGCTACAGGTCAATGTAACAATGTGTTATGTGTTTATTTTACCATAATTTCCCCAAATTTGTTTTTTTACAGGTTAGCAAATCTGCCCAATGAGAATGGTTTAGTTTGTATTATGTCTCGCTATCACACCGTATCCCCTAAAGATGTAGGTGTCCGTCCAAAGTTATGTCTGGTACTGCCCCCTGGTGAGGAACAACAAGATTACATTCCGTACAACCCAGCCATAAAGGAGCTACAAACAATCACACACTTCAACAGTCCTTTACTGAAGCTGGAATGCTTAGGTACTTCTGACTATAAAGGGTTTTTTTTCTACCCAATTACAATTGCACAGTTTTAAACATACTTATAAAGGTTGTAGAATTCAATAAAAACTAATAATGAATTCATTCTTACTTTAAGTTGAAGCTATTGAAGCAAAGCCACTAAGTTCTGAAAGAATCACAGACATAGTTATCCTAACTAGCACTTTCTGAAATTAAATTTTGGGACACAGTTTTATTTGTTACACTAATGATGTTGATAACAAATCTATTAGAGTGTATTTTCTTATGTTTGAATATGTTGACAGTGCGTGTGTCAAAACGTGTCTGTCAGTGCGTAGAAGAATATTACACACAGACTGACAAGCTGAAGAAACAGCCAAATATGTGAGTTTTTTGCGTTTTCATTTAAGATAAATTAGTTTGATTGGAGTTTAAAGAGCTATTCCACTCATTTGATCGTGTGTCAACGTAACGGATGGAGAAAACCAGTAAACCACCTCAGACATCACTGGCAACATGCACTTATAACATAGGACTATCACAAGTCACAATAGAATGACAACAGATTAGCTTTCGGTTCCACCTAAGCTCAGAAGAGCACCAAGGCAACAGGAATCCCACTTCAATTAAGATATCATTGTTCTCAAGTAGTTTGTCCTTGACAGAACCCTTGCTTTTTTCAGCCCATATTTACAAAAGTAGATGACATGCAATGAGACTACTCCTGTTATGATATGTGTATGGTATACATGTATATAAAAAAGAAAACTGGTCATTTGGAATCTCTTAGATTGCTTTGATTGTTTGTTTGTTTGTTTGATTGGTGTTTAACGTCATACTCAAGGGTATTTCACTTATATGACGATGGACACAAATACAGAACATCACAAACAAATCTGCTTCCCGTAACCCTCTAGAAAGTCGACCTAGTTAACATTTCACCAAATTAGAGTCACAATGAGGTTAAGTAATGACGATTAAGGAACCAGGTGTCTTGTATGCAAGGAGTTGTCACTCTTGTTCAATCTTCCTGCTTATATCTATGTTGCAAGATATGGTGAAGGGTCATCCTTAATTATCACTCAAATGTTAAACGAAATTTATTTTAAAAAGTGATAGTATTACTTCTGATAACAAAACTATCTATGGTATTAACAGAAAGAGTGAAGTTTGAAGTAAATATCTAAATTTGAGTGATGGCAACGTTGGAAACTGGATTTTCCTCCAGCACTTAGTAAACTAAACATTGCTCATATTCAACAACTCCCCTTCGCCAGAGGCTAATTAATTTAAAACAGTGATAACAGTGTTTTCCCTGATTCTACTCGTTTGAATGTGTTATTCATGGTTATGTACATAGTTTCTTACCATCCCTGTTAATAGTTATATCTTTGCCTTTCAGCTGAAGTTTGTCCTGTTCCTGTATAATAGACCCCAAAATATCCAAAGGGCCCCCTGAGGAAGTCACTGGAGTTGCAGTAGATGTTGATGTTGAGCTCACATTCTCATGTCTGCAGAAATAGAGAAAAGTTTGCTGGTTAATTATTCAAAGGCATGCTCGAGGATACCATGTTTGTTAGTAATGGCTCAAGTGTATGATGACTGATTGTCTACTTCACCCTGCTCCTTGCCTAATTATGGTATAACTTTGTAAAACTGTGGAAAGCTTCTCTAACACAATTTTAAAATGTCAAGTACTTTGCTCTAGAGAAAACAAAAAACAGAATGACTACTGCCCTCGGCTAGAGGGATTAGATATATTTCAGTACTCTTGTATGGTGCTGTTATATTTGATTGATTACAATCAAAGTGAATGTGAAACTCGGCCATTCACAAATGAAGAAAAAGTGTATACCAACCAATAAGGTGAACACTCTGATAATATCCCCAGCCAATCTGAATACCATGCTAATGAATTTAACAGGCATGATAGAGGGGCTAAACCTATTTCAATATTAATTTTCTAATAGCAAACACCACTATTTAAACTTTATTTTGATCCCCAAAACTCTTTTATTTAGAAATATTACCAAATTTCATAGAGATATCCAGTGTTTTTTGCAAATGAGATACTTGATACATGTAGACAAAAAAGCTAATATAAAAAGTGGATTGTAAATTCAATTTTTAGGTCACTTGTACCAAATTTGCTCACACCAATGAGGTGTATTTGTTTGATTGGGGTTTAACATCGTACTCAAGGGTATTTCACTTATATGACGACAGATTGTCCACTTCACACAGTTCCTTGCCTAATAAGGATGGAAAACTGTGATGAAACCGTGTAAAAACCTCCCCTGCAATTGCCACATCATGTGACTCACTTATATACCGGAGGGTTGACAGAATTTTCGTAGAGATATCAAGTGTTTTTTAGCAAATGAGACACACGATACATGTAGACAAGGAAACTAATTAAAAAAAAATTTTGTAAATTGAATTTTTGGGTCACTGGTACCTCAAACACTGAAAGAGTAACATCGTTGAATAATATTATTCCTATACATTGAAAACTGGTTATCTGACCTGGTGAACATTGGTGGTCGTTGGATAGGACGGCGTGATTTGAGGGCTGACTGAGAATACTTGGCAGAGACCGATGGCTTCTTTTTAATAAGAAAACTAGCTGAAGAACTGGGCTGAGGAGATCTTGGTGGCATATTTTCATCTCTGAAAAAAAATATAATTTTAATGGATCAGTTAGTTTGTTTGATTTGGGTTTAATGTTGTACTCAAGGTTATGTCACTTATATGACGAGGTCTTGTCCATTATCCGAGTTCCTTGCTTAATTACTTGGAAAACTCATAACCCATGTCAACACCTGGCAATGTTATATAGCATGAGAAAAGTCAACATTGTGAAAATTCAAACAGTTAAAACTGTCAAAGCTAGCTACAAGCCTACCAGGGTTCATATGCCTCCATGATAAAAAAAATCTTCCAGGACTTTCAAGCACTTACTTTAGCTAAATTCCCGCAATCCAATGTGTCAAAAACAAGAAGGACATTAAACATCAACCAAAAATAATAAATGTTATTCATTGTGTAATAATCAGAAGAAGTTGACAACTAGCTGACACTAAAACGGCTGGTAGTTTCTGAAATAGGCTTTGTGGACAACTGCTTTCTGACATATCATGTATGATTTCATAGAGGTTAAGTTGCTAAGTGTCAAGCTTATCAGTCTTAAGGTCCGTACAATCCTGAAAGACTATAAATGGAGATAGTTCGATATACTAACCCATCCTGAAAGCTTAATAATTCATCTCTACTGCCCATGATAGATAGTGATGTGATTCCTACAGAAGCCCTCTGTCCATCCATACTTTTTTCTGGTACAAGTTTCTGCAGAGGTATTGTTCGTCCTTGGGGTGGTTTAGACAAACCAAGACTTTTAGCAATTCGAGTCTTTGGTGTGACCAGTGGAGTAGCTGCAGAGCTTCGCGGTGAGTAGGTAGAGGATCGGGCAGGGGTCTGTCAATAAATCATAAACTTCATTATTATTACTACACAATATAATGTGGAATTTATCTGAAATATGGATATGTTTTACAAGCCCTGTTGCATTTTTTTATTCATAATACATTCTGTAAAGTAGTGGGCATTTACTGTTGCTGAACTAGAATCTGTTCAACCTACGAAAGGGTGATCTTTTGTTGGTATTCATGATGACTACCATAAGTCATGATGAATTTTGTCTGGGAAAATTCATCTCATGTTGTCCTGTTAGCAGCATGTATCCAACATAACGCCTATTAACCACCTATGGGTTCGCTGATCACTGCCACCGACATATAGCAACAGCTCATCTAGCCGGATTATTGTAGAATCTGGATCTCTACAGTGGAAAACAAAATCAAACTGGCCAGAGAAAATAAACAATATTGTGGTAACCATTCAGTTTGGCTTTTTGGCTAATACTGGTGAATATTGAAGGTGATTTAATTCAATCCAAGCTTTTAACTGTACTTTGTTTTCGTATAAAGTCACAGCAAGTTGCATTGATTTTAAACTGACTTAAGGAGTTACTCATGACCCTCGGCGTTGCTGCTGTAAATGCCATTTTAATTGTGTGATAGGGCGGCAGTTTTTTTCTTCCTTGCGGGTGATAAATAAATTGCGCACAAATGATTTTGACCCACGATAGATCTCAAGTATTAGTGAGTGTCTAAATTTCTTTACTTTGTGAATAGCGAAATTTTTAACACATTTTGATCTTAATCAGGCGTTTTCTACATTTCCCTGTGTGCAAAAAGTACTCATTCATTTCAATATGATTTTTTGCAAACGATTGGATGCCCCAACAGCCAGTTATAAGTTTGACAAAAATCTGATAGAGTTTAACTCATTCGGTATGGCACCGAGTGCCTGCTATCAGCCTTGGAGGCCTTCCCTAGGTCTCAGCCCCAGGCAGTGGCAGCCGTACAGTGTCATGACAGCTAATATGATGTATCATAGGAAATAAAGTGAATTTAAGCCAATATT